>JAYJMJ010277308.1:0-12110 GCA_036873875.1 Laminaria ephemera
GAGTGGATGGGTGGGTGGGTGGGTGGGTATGTGGGTTGGATTGCGACCACCAAGACACCTCAACACGGTGCTTTCGTTGGGTTGGGTTGGGTTGGGTTGTACCAGGTGTTGCGATGTGCCAGGGAAACCGATGTCCCCTCGAGGGCGAGATGAACGAATCGTAAGCACCACGACGGCTGCCAGATTCAGCCCTCCCCAACCAGGTGCGGACGTTGATCAGTGCTGTCACGTGGAATTAAGACGCGCATTCGCCCGCTGGTGTACCTTTCTTTGCGTACTCCTCTTTTACTACAGTGTTACAGCATCTGGTCTAGCTCCGTGAATTCGTCGATTTGAGTCTGCACTTGTGAAGACATTGGGGAGCAGCCAGGGTAATGGTCCAAATGATCTGGTATCTGGCTTTCACAAAGTCGATCCTTATAATGATTATGTTGGCCATCTGACAATGCGCAGCAAGAGCTTCGACGTCGATCACTCATAAATATTCCCAGAAAGTAGACTTGAGACTGGTGCGGACACGCGCTAAAAACACCAGACGGCATGCTCGCGGCACGGAGCTGTTCGATTTCGCAGGCATGACAGTGAGAAACCGTGTGACGAAGTTTATCGCGAGCTTCGACCAAACCGACGCGCCCAGATTATCGGGGATAATCGTGCTCCGCTTATCGTTTGAGGAGGCGCTGTTGGGGTAGCTGAAGGAATTTACCCCTTGGCATCCCTAGTATCTTGCCTTCTCAGGGAGGTCTTCAAAGGACGGCGTGACGACGAACGGTTTACCATCCCACCGGTTCGTTCTCTCCTTTGTCACGTCCAGCGTCATTTAGCTCACGTCGATGATGCTCCAGCCTAGAATGCGCCGTAGAACCATCAGCCCCTCGGCAAACTGCTCTGTCAGGAAAATCTACCTCGCAGAGTACGGTGGTTTAAGAAGAGACGATCCACGGTTAAGGAGTTACACATGTTAACGGTATTGATAGGGGCAAACGGCGAAGTGCAGAAACAACCGCAACGAGTAGCTGCGTTTTTACAGAAGGCGGTGATTTGTGGGGTTAGAACTTCAGTTAATTTCCAGAACATGGCGCCGAGAGATGTGGATACGTTCTCTCTCAACTAGGGTCGATGCTTGTGTTGCGCGCAACGTGTTTGATTGTTGTTTCACCCCCCTTTCTAGCCGAATATTGCGCTACAGCCATTGGACAGAGGTGCGTGGCATCTCGTGTAAATCATGTTGCTGCTCTCGTGGGGCGTAGAACGAACATGGACAGCGCAAATTGCCACGTGGGCAGAAGCGACTTACTTCATTCCCGAACAAAGAACTGCCCCATCTCGGTTCAAACTGCGACAATCTACAGTAGTTCTCGTGAAAGAATGAGGGCCATGCGCAAATGCAAATGAGATTAATACACTTGGCACCTTTCTTGGAGCCACAATGGTTTTGGCTTACACACTAAACGGCAATGGCCGCGAGCTGCGGTTGTCGCCTCGCTCAGAAGTCGATTTGACACAGTACACCTGAAGACAAATCGACAGGGTCCAGCTGTCAGCGGCAGGCACACCTAACATATGATCTGCTGCAAAAGCGCAAACAACAGCACAGTACTCATATATGTTGCTCACACGGTAGCGAGACACTACAGCACCAACTCGATCCACACTAATGTAGTAGTACGCTATACCGCAGTATGGTGCATTTTTATCCCGTTTGGGGCCCTGGTACAGCGATCTATAACACAAGAAGAGCGATCCTATCAACCGTCGAAAACGTGCGCGCATCAGTACAATTATAATCGTGCTGCACGCCTGTCGTAAGTCGTCTTGCGTTGAAAATCGGGCGCATCGCCTACCCCCGCAGGCCGGGCTGCTTTGTGTGGCCGGTGTTGTACTCGTCATTTACTTCGGAATTGTTCCCTCTGAAGTCCCAAGGGGGTTAGTTAATACCTTTTCTCACGAGCTTGGAGGACGGAAGAGCATCGTCAATGAGATTTTGCAGCTGCATGAACGTAGTCACCTCGAACTCCGAGCAGAGAGAGTTGCGTGGTATTTCGAACTTTTCGACGTTTCTCGGCTCTTCCATGAAGAACTCTTCGATAAATATCTGACACCGGCGACTCAGCGTCGGGGAAAACGTTAGGTATGTGAAACGGGCTCGATGTGGGGCGTAGTGATATACCGCATCACACGCAAGATAATACACCCCCTGCGATGCATTCCCGAATCGATTTTCCCGACAACAAGGGGGGCACACACAACCAAAGTGGTGGCGTTGGAAAGATATCATCGAGATATTTCCATGGTAGGCGGGTCGCTTGGCATTTGCGCCTTCCCCGTTGTCGGGAAAATCGGGTTGGAACTTGTTCTGAGTGTGTGCGTTAAAGCCGCACACCATCGAGTCCATCGAGGCTATCGACGCAATCGAGGCAAGACTAAGGCCACGGTAGGGGGGTCTCGTTTTGGGGTTCGGGCTAGTGGCTATCCGGTTTTTTGCAAGACTGAAATAAAGTCTTGGTGCTCTTCGATTTCGCGATGTGCACGTCCGCCATGGGATTCTTTGTTACGCCGCGCCGTCAAAGTAGTGTTTACGTTCGTTTCTGAATGAGGTACAGATCCCCTCGCGCGAGTGGTCTAGACTCGGTAGTGAAATGGGGGACAACCCTCTCTACCGTAGCCTTGGACGCATAGCCGCCGACTGATTACATGACTGATCACATGACTGATCAACAGACGACATCATTTCACGGACGGATGCAGTATGATTGCCTGCGTAGATGTTTGCCGAAACACGAAAAGTGATTATTGTGAGGTACTTGTACACCCCAGCAAACAGACGCGCTTCGCCGAGTTGGTGAGGATTCCCAAGTCATTTGAGCGTTCGGGAGAGCGCGTGCAGAAGCGGCTGGTGCTGGTTCACCTGCGCTCCTGCTCGGGGACAGAAGATGTGTGCGTATCGCGTGTCCACGTCGACTTCATCGCAGCAGGGGCACCTCATCGCTACGTGCTCTTCAATCCCAATAAACCGAGACCCCATTCCAGCCAAGGTTCGCGAACGATGCCTACCATCGTTTTCTTCGTGACCTCCCATGTGTCACGCATCTCCCGCAAGCTCTCTCCAAGTTGAGCAGAGATCCTCGGCTCAGGGAGCACCCTCCTCGCTCGATCTCCTCTATGGTGCCAGTGATATCTGCAGCAACCTCTGGTATGATCCTAGCCCTGCTCCCTACAGAGGTAGACATTTCCCTCGCTTCCGTCGATGGATGGCAGCTATAGCCTTCCCGTTCCCGTAGAAAGGCGCGTTTGGGCTTTGCTGGCGAGGTTGCAATGTCAGCCGATTATGCGGGCACCCCTACTGGAAAAACGGCTGTGCTTCCGCCGCTCCTGGTAGCTCAAAGATTTTCTCGTACGTCCACCGCACCCCGTTGTCTGTCGCCCTGCATGTTTCGAGGGACAGCTCTATGTCCGGAGCCCTTTCGAGGAAACTTGTCCTCTGCCCCGAGGGATTTGATGGCGACGAGGGCCGCCGCTTGTTTGTCCGGCATGTTAGCGAGGCATCGCGGAAGGCCGGTCCATGCCTCTGTCCTTCACTACTCCCATTACGCGCTTCAACATGTAATCTTCTGTGTCGATCGGGACACCAACCACCGTCACCTCTCCTTCGGCAATGCAGGCGTCGACGCTTTCAAGGACCGAAATCTCCTCGGCCATCGGGGGTTGTGCCGTCTTGGTGATAGTGCCACGGTCTTGGCGGGGTTGACCGCGAGGCCAATGTCGTCTATCAATAGCTTGTGCCGGAGAAAGAGAACAACTCTAATCGCGTTGGCCGTGATCTCCATAAGGCCGAGAGAGATACCATCAATGTACGCGAAGGCTTCCACTCCCTCTCTCTTGAATTCCTCTTTGCATCGCTTCAGCCCCGTTCTCGACGCCAGACATACTGTAGCATTGCCTGTCCTATAGGACCCCCCTGCTGTACACCGCTGGAACAAGCGATCGTCCTGGTCTCTCCGGAGTCCATCCTGAAAAGCACGTCCCCCGGTCTTGTCCCATACCATTTTGTCACTAACGATGTGAGCGTTGGCTTGCAGTTGGCTACCTCCGCAAGCACCGCCGTCCTTTTCACGGTGTTGAAGACGTTGGAGCAGTTGGTGATAACAAGTCAGCTACCGTCTCATGTAGCGTTACCTCTCATGTAGCGTTCGTGCCCTCCGTCCCACCTGCTCCACTCGTCCGGGTACAGCGACCCCCTGCTGCCCCACCTCTCGGTTGACGCGTGCAAAAATAGAGGTAGCCTTTTTGGCTAAAACATTTTCTGAATGACGGGGCTCCTTAACCCAAAATCGTCGGAATTTCATTCTTCTTTTGCAATATTAATGTTTTTTATATCTAGGCTATGGGTCTATTCATCGAGTTGCACTTTCAGTTTAATAAACAAATTTTGTCTTTGCGTGAGGTATAGAGCTCTTCAAGCGAAGAGCAACAGAAACAAAATCGTGCACCTCTATCGTAGAATGGTGTCGATTGACCTCCGACAACCGCGGTCGCCACGTTTTCGTTGTCCCCGCGGTGATGAGCCCCCCTCCATGTCATACCCACGCCGACCGATCGATGTTGTTCCCCCAACGCGGCGAGGCTCGGCTGCAAGAAGAGCTGCCAGAACTTGAGCGCAAGCGCGTCCGGCTCGTCGACGATTCTCCGCAAGAAGGCCGTACTGCCCTGATTGAACTCTTCCTGTCCGATGTTGATGTCCATGATGGACTGCGGGTGCGCGAATCTTTGACCGTCGTTTCCGGGGCTCGATAGGGCGCTGCGGGCGCTGATGACGCCGAAACGTACCTGGAAGGTGTGATCATCTTCCGGGCCACACGGAGAAGCTTTCGCATCGTCTACCTTGGTGGCGCTCACCCACCACTGCATTCGTCTATGGCACTGCATTTCCATCTTCTACTTCGGGGGTGCTCACCCATCCCAATGCCCCTGTAAAATACTCCTCCTAAACTAAACACCAGAAAAAAAAAACTTGAATTACACAGCCAGTCCTGTCGAACGAAAGAGCCCCACAAGAAACTTAGCCAAACTGTACGGGGAAATAAGAAATTCTAGAGCTGTTATACTTAATTTTGTGTAGGACACACCCTTCATCGAATAAGAAATCTGGCCTGGCACCAATATCTCGGTTTCTTGTCAGGGGGGCGGTACAGTCCTAAAGTATCACAGCAGTTCAGACCGGTGTGGAATTACACAGACACGAGGGACAGCCGCCTAATAACACAGTACACAGGACACCTACACGAATAATATAGAACACGGTACAGTATTGAGAAGGCCAGGCTGATATCTACCGGGAAATAAGAGATTCGAGAGCCGATCCAAGCTACGGCAGGGGGTCACTCTGAGCGCCTCCCTTTTCAGCGGCTCAGAGCCACTCGCGAGAGTGGTTACCTTATTTCTCTGTGCGTTTCGGTTTCGCGATATGCACGGCCAAATAATGTTTAGCTGCGTTGCGCTGCGCCAGCAAAATATCATAAAGTCCGCTTTCGAGTGAGGCACAGAGCCTATACTATTGATACGTGAAAAGGGGGGTATGATACTATAATACCGTAGCCTTAGTCAGTCATTGTATAACTATATTATTATGCTATTATACTACCAGGTATTATATTTATACTCAAGTTAGTGCACAACGCACCCTTTCTCAACTAACAAATTGAACCTGGACCACCTTTCCTGTTTCTTACTGTTAATATGTGTCCTGTGTTGCTGCTTATTTGCCGAAGCCCAGCAGTGGTATAACACATACGGGTATATGCACATGAGCCGGTGTCCCAGGTAGTTCAATAGTCTAGTGAGCCGTGTAATTATTGAGGTAGATGTCGTGGATTCGAATCGCGCAAGGGAGACCGCTTCGTACACAATTGACAGGTCGAGAGTGCGAGAGCACGAGTTGGCGAAATTAATGTAAATCGACGAGCAGTGGGAATGCTGAACCCTATGCGCGATAAAAATGAAGGCACGTGCTGGGGGGGGGGAGGGACGACACCTGTGACCACGGCTTGTACAGCAGGTCGCTGAGGGTAAGACCTCTTACGAATTAAGCTGGGAAGTTCAAGCGAGAAACATAAAAGTAAAAGCACAAGTCACACCTACCGGGAGACATTTGTTATGACCGAGACAAGATCGTGACGGGCGCGGGCTTTCTCCAAGCGGCAAACGACCGTATTATCTGCCAGGTCGTACAGCCATCATGGTTGCTACGTGGAAGCACCAACAGACCGACGATAACAATGATAACGCGCGGTCGAGTCAATGCCAGAACGTTAACCAAGCGTTATCCTCTCACCACCGCGTTGACGCCTTATAAGCCGAAACACGCGTTATCTCCGCACCACCGTGTTGACGTGTGAAAAGCCGAAACTACGATACCAGCAGTTATTATTGTACGCGGGGCGAAACTACGAGCAAGAAGACCGCCCCCTCTCTCCGACAGCGTCTACAATCATCCCGTGAGTGCACCCTTTCTAGAAGCACGAGTTCGTACACATCATCGTCGATCGAATCATCATCATGCGAACCGCGCTCACTCGTGTCATCTATACGATACTCTTGAGATTTCCAAAACAAAAACAACAAAGCACAGCAGCGGCTACAGCACAGATGCTCGCCGGACGACGAAAAGTGTTTTATGGTCGGAACAAGCTTGTTTCTACTGTGGCTGCTGGGGTGCCGATGAAAAGCCTCCTACGTGCGTCCGCTCCTGGCTTGCACAGCGCAGTGTGCTCGTTCACCATCCCGCAAGAGCTAGCTGTCATGTGGCCATCGTCTCTCGTCTTGACCATGACAAGAACAATACGTCGAACCGATCCCAAAAAACACTCCAGTTGGAAGAATCCTTCACGCACGGGTGTTTTACGTATGGGCACTTTGTTGCCCTTGCGTAAAACACACGTGAACGGCGCTTCCAAAAAGATCCATTTTAACAGGTTTGCCACGATTTCCAGAAAAAATAGAAACTTGTTTCATGTAATAGTCGCTCATCATAGTAGCTCAGTTTGACAACTATTATTGTTCAAATGAGCTATGAATAATCAGGAGTTTGGAATGTGTCTATACAGTAAGTACTGCGAGGTGGTGATTTCGGACTATTAATTACTACAGTACGTATACTGCGCTCCCAGTCGCGTAGGAAGCGGTTTGAACAGATCGGAATGTTCTAGATCGTGCCGAAGCAGAACCAACTACGCATGTATGTAGTACCTGGTACGTATTATATCGTACTGCGCTCCCAGTTGCGTAGGAAGCGGTTTGAACAGTGTGGACAGTCATGGTCTCGCGTTAGTTAGTGCGGTACCCTTTAGTGCGGGGCCCCAGTTTGGCGCGGTGAAACTCGCTTGTCGCGACCGCGTCCTAGAGAGTACTCCAAGATCCCATGATAGTGCGGTGTCTCGCTTTAGTGCGGTTCTTCTCGTCTGGCAAACCACCGCACTAATGAGGGACCACGACTGAACTGTGGTTCGACGGAAGAACCGTATAATAAGCGGAGTTTTCGGTTTCAAGGATAACGGATAACAAGACTAAAACAACGTGAACTCCACAACAAAAAAGTCCGATACACTACGTGCAGCAGCAACAACAACGCCAACAACAAAAAGCAACAGCTACAGAGAGAGGGGTAGACTACAGCGCGAGTCACGCGAAAGTGCAGTAAGTAAGGTTACGTCACTCTCGTGGCACGCGCGTATCAGGTTATTGTGAGGGCACGAGCACATCACTTGAAATGCAGAATACCGTAGAACGTGAACGAACACATAGTACGTAGTGGGATGCAGATACATGTTTATCGCCACTCCGCTGGCGAGACCGGACGAACGCGCAAAGCAAATCCTCGCAACGTTCTGTGGTAATATCATATGATCGCTTTACACAATCGTCGGGAATCCCCCCATCACAGGTTTCAGGCTCTTTATCCTTCATACACCCTATTATGGTACAATATGAAATATAATACAGGAACAGTGTGATATGATATACGAACAGAATATTTTTGATAAAAAATATACAGAATTTAATAAATATACAAACATAAATAGTTTTTCGTGGAGAGTGGTCCGTATGAACTTTCACCGTTACTTGCCCGGTATTTTTCTTTTACTCGTATAGTTTTTAAGAGTTTTTATATGTCTTGGTACCAGGCACGACTCAGCCCAAAAAGTATCGAAAAACGAATCTTGATCTAGTTTTTTCTCCAGGTCTTCCCTTTCCTACCTATGCAAGTCAATTTGCCTCGCGGAGAGCGCAAAACCGGCCGTGCTCTTGAGTAATGTCCGAGCTCTACTTCCAGGGCTTTCCGGCGAACCTACCCTTTGCTACAGGGGTTAATTTTAAGTTATTTAAAAAACCCGAGGGAATCAACATCTGCAAAAATACTCTCATTTTCGGTATCTTGGGCAAACATCTGCAAAAATACTCTCATTTTCGGTATCTTGGGCAGATATGTGGAAAATATCGGGATTTTCGACGTCTTGGACGAGTCTTGCTCCGTCTCAAAAATGAAGTTATTTGCCCCTGTAGCAATGGATAGGTTCGCTGGAAAGCCCTGGAAGAGAGCTCAGACATTTGTTGTCGAGAGAATAGCCGATTTTGAGCTCTCCGCGAGAAAAATTAGCTTGAATAGGTAGGAAAGGGAAGATCTGGAGAATAAACAAGATCAAGATTCGTTTTTCCATAACGTGTGGCCTCACTACTTTTGCTTTAGCTTTCGCTAGCTTCGAGAGCTCGTTTCAGGTCCGGCGTTCACATCTGTCTTCGACCTCATACAGTAGTTACCCTCCCTACCGCTGCTGGGAGCTGGTCGCCCTCCGCTTGGGGCTGGTCCCCCGCCACCACAAAGGCAAGACACGGCTAGGCACTCAGCTGCTGTGCTTGCTGTGGTTGGTTGGAATGCCCGCACTTCAGTTTTTTTGCAATGCTTGCGGGTTGTTCTATTTTTTAGCCGACGTACCGAGTTCGGACGTACAACGTACAGCAGTATCGCGTAAATTAATTATTATTTGTTTCCTCACTGCAGTTGTTTGCCCTCGCGCCGCCGGTCGCGCCGTCGCCGTCGCTCGGCCGATCGATCGCCCGCTCGGACGATCGACCTCGTCGATCGGTTGGTAGTTGGGCGGCGTTGGGCCGCCGCCGTCGTCGCTGGCGCCGTCGCTCGGTCGCTCGCTCGCCCGCCCGTCGCTGTTGTTAGTTGTTATTAATGGCTATACTATCTTGTACCAGACTACGGCTGGACCATCACACCAGCACATGCTCTTATACACCTGGTAGCTTTCAAGAGAGTTCTTCGTACAGTGGAAGCAGTAGTGCGAGGACTGAGAGTATAGATCTATTGCAGTACTGATGGCCAAACTGCTGCAAGTGCTGGCGGTATGAGCTGTACTGACGGCTGGATCGATGGGTACTACTGACAGTACCAGCACACCCAGGACAACAGGTTCAAGGTTAGTATCGATAGGATCCTATTCCAATAGGAGGATTATTGTTGCTTGTGATGGGCATCGATTGTCATTTTAATAATCCTATTATTATGGCCGCCAACAATGGGTATCGATTGCCCCGTTCACTGATCTATCACTCGATCAATAGTGCGTTGCCATCTAACCTCAAAAACTATTGCTGAAACAGATAGATAGCTATCGACAGATATTTCCAGAACGGTAATGTTTGGTCGATAGAATATTGAGACTGAGAGGCAATACCTATTGTTCTGAAGTATAGGTATCGATGGATATATTTACCATAATAATGTTTCGCGCGACCGGCATCGATCGGTATTGGCAACATACATATTGATCTAGACGATAGGTATTGATAGACCTTTGACTATTGTATTGTTTTGGACGATAGGCATCGATAGGTATTTTCACCTACAGTACCTATTGTTCTGGACGACAGGTATCGATACACCCGTACCTATTAACCGCCCTATGGATTCGTACGATAGGCATCAATATGAATACCTATCACCTATATTGGCGCTAACGATATCGTTCAATGTACATACATACGAGTACAATGCCCAACTTATTCAAGAGAACTACGAAGAATCTATTTCCCAACGATGGGCCACTACCGATCATCCGGAAAGAGATATGTATACTCCGAATTGGAGTTAAAAACCTTTGGTCGTTCGATGCTGCTGTTGTAGTAGCAGCAATCAATATTCCAGTTATTTCGATGTGGTATCTGAGATCGTTGATGCAAAAAAGTGGTTGAAAGCGACCGGCCTGCGTGCTGCTCAGTTGCTTCTTATACCCTGGACAATACCCTACCAGTAGGCTATCGGGCGAACAAATTGGTCGGAAATTATGAGTATCGATACGTATCGCGGGCCACAATAGGTTGATTTCGGGGTGTATCGATAGTTGTTGTAAGCAACGATTTGGTTAAGACAGTGGCTACAATAGCCTATTATATGACCGGTATGCTTGTGAAGGTGTCTGTCTATGATATAGGTATCTTGGGTACCAATAAAGTTTGAAAACCATCCCCAATATGCTATTGTTCGAACAATACCTTTGTATCACCGTCGGTCGATTCCTATTAGTTAAATCAATAGGTGTGCAATGATATCGATCGATACCTATTGCTCTACCAGGTACGTAATAATAGGTTTGGAAGGGTAAAGATATATACCCATTGCTCAATTGAATAGGTTTGCAGGGGGGGTATGGATCGATATCTATAGCTCAATTCAACAGGTTTGCAAGGGCATCGATCAATACCTATTGCTCAATATAATAGAGTTGTACGAGCATCGATCGGTACCTATTGCTTGCAATAATAGGTACTTCGAAGTGTACCCTATTGTTTAACCCTAGCGCTTAAAACCCTATACTACCCTGTTATTTAAATGAGTACGTTGAATGATAGGTTTGTGAGGATATCAATCGATATTATACCTGTTCTTGCACAACATAATACCAACATTTTTCAAGGGTATCAATTGTACCTATGTACCGATTGATGATACAATGACCTATTATTGCAAGTTTCTTTTAAACCTGTTGTTGTCATCAATAGGTATCGATCGACAATTTCGCACACCTATCCTGAGGACAATATCATATTGTACCATTTTCTCTGGACCTATTGGTTAAGAAATGGGCATCGATCGACAATTTCACGTATCCATCCTAAGAATAATAGCCTATTGCACCAATTTCGCCGAACCTATTGTTATCAATAGGTATCGATCGACAATTTCACACACATATCTTAAGAGCAATAGCCTATTGCACCAATTTCGCTGAACCTATTGTTGTCGTCAATATGTTGTATCGATCGACAATTCCACACGCCTATCCTAAGAGCAATAGCCTATCGTATCAATTTTGCCGAACCTATTGGATACATAAATAGGTATCGATCGACAATTTCACGTACATATCCTAAGAGCAATAGCCTATTGAATCTATTTCTCTGAAGCTATTGTTGTCATCAATAGGTATCGATCGACAACTTCACGCTCCTATTGCAGATAACAATAGGAATCGATAAGCACTACGCCATCAACCTATTGCCTTACCAATAGGCATATTCGATAGGGTATTGTCTGGGGTGTGCAGTACAGTACGAATACGAATATGAGCAACCCAGGCATAACCCCGGGCAACACAAGCAGAATCTGAAGTACAGACATCCGAAAAAAGCTTACTGGCAGGAACAACAACATTGAAGGCGAAATATTGTTCCTTTTTTCTCGCTTGGTTTTAGCGAGCCGAGGGTGGTGTCGTGTTCTTGTCGTCGCGTACCTGGCAGTCCTCCGAAAAAGGTCATGCTGAAAAATAAACCAGTGGGGTGGGATTTCTGATATAAGTGGCTGGTGGTCGTTGTTACATGCCCGCTTACTTGCTTGCCCAATGGCTACTTCGTTTTTTGCTGTCGTTTTCAAGAGTTTTTCTATATAGTATCCTGGTACCAAGTATTATAATACGACTACGCGATGTCGTCGTACTAAATTGCGTTTTCTTTATGTTTCCTTTTCCGCAACGGGCCCGGCGCTCACACCTCTTCGATCTCGTACAGGAGTAGTTACCTGCTCCCCTCCCTGCTGCTGCTGGACTCAGATC
>JAYJMJ010277319.1:0-12109 GCA_036873875.1 Laminaria ephemera
CCGTAACACGCGCGATCGGAGTATCACAAACAGCTTGCAAAGATGAGTTTCGACGAAATCCTAGATCTCACAGCTGTAATTTTTTATAAAAAGCAAAATGCGCCGAGGCATCACGCAGCTTGCAAAGAAGTGTGTCGACCACTCAATTGGTCGAACTCACAGCTGGCGAATTTGAAATAATAGTTTAATTCAATTTTCCAATGACTTGGTAGAGTACCTAAGTATACACACAGCCCAAAAATCAAACACCAAGCGGAGAGAGGCGGCAGTAAACAACCTCAAAGTAGTAGTATACTCTTCTCATACAGGTAACATAGCAGCAGCAGCAGAAGCAGCAGCAGCAGCACAGAGTAACTACTGTTTTCCATAGACGACGGCAGCATAGCAACTCCACAAGACTCAGCAGCAGCAGGGTAAAATAATGTTGAAAACTAAATACGAAAAAAAGAAAGTTACAAATCATCCGTAGATCTTCAAAAGTACGTTAAAAAACATAGATAGACGCGTGCTCACGATGGGGGTACTGTAGGTGGCCCTTCGTAAGGATACACAGTGTGTCGGGGCGGCAGGGTACCTTTCATACCGACGTCCCTTAACAAATATATGTCGCCGCTTCTTCCGTTTTTCTAGCGACCAGCTTGTCGGTTTTCAAGCGGGCGACACTGCAATGGCCCCTTTTAAGTGACATGAGGTCCTTTTCTTTTACTGTTGCGTCCACCATTCGGGACGAGGTCTTCTTACGTGGGAAAAAACATTGCGAACCTATTTGAGGTCCCTTGCATACCGTTTTTCCTTGTCGCGGGGTCCCTTGAAAGGGGCCAACTACTGTCCTGTAGCATATTTTTGTACAAAATATGACAATACTCGCGCTGTGAGATCGAGGATTTTGTCGAAACTCATCTTTACAAGCTTTGTGTGATACTTCGATCGCGCGCGTTACGCGTGTGCATCCTCATAAAGGATTTATACATGTTTTCGATGTATTTTTTGTCATACCGTTGCGTTCCAGCTGAACTCGTGAGAGGTTTTACCGTTAGCGACCTTCTGGACAATGGTCTTACTTTAGGTGTCTTCCCTCCCCCCCCCCCGGTACTTGCCTTCATGTTTATCCCGCATAGGGTTCAGCGTTACCACTTTTCAACCTTTTATGCCCGTCGATTTGCCTCGAATTTCGCCAACTCACGCTCTGGCGCTTTCGGCCTGTCGGTTCGTAAGAAAGAGTCCTTCTGAGATTCGAACCTACGACATCGACCTCAGTAATTACGCGGCTTACTGTTGAACCACCGGGGACGCCTAATATAGGCCGGTGACTCCCGGTTTTGGCCGAATTGTTTTCTGCTGACGAGCGCCCTCAACTGAGGACCGACCCATCGTCGTTGGAATTTATGGCGTGTGCTACGATGAGGTGGGTTCTTCCATATTTCCACTACTTCCGAGCATAGGCCATTCGCGCGAGTGGCGTCGTCTCTCGTTCATATACGCTAATGTTTTGTTGGTGACGCGTGCTAAGGTGGAGGTAGCACGTTTTGGCCTTTTTTGTTTCTGAATGACGGGGCTCCTTAACCCAAAACCTTCGAAATGTCATTGTTGTTGCGCAATCTGAATTTTATGTGCACCTAGGCCCTAGCTTTGTTCGTGGGGGTCTCACTTTCAGTTTACTCAAAATAAGTTTTTGGGTGAGGCATAGAGCTCCTCAAGTGTGGAGCCTCATATATAAAATGGTGCGCCTCTACCATAGCACGTGTCTGGCGTGAGGCAACCACCAATTGCATGGCGGACCATATCGCGAAATTTGGAAAGCACAAAAGACTGCACATTGATCGAGCATCCATTGCGCGAGCTCTACAAGTGACCTCCTTACCGTAATCTTGTTTAACTTTTAGATGCGATTTCTTGATATGCTTAAGCCATGGGATTGTTCGTCGTTTTGCACATTCCCATTTCTCAAAGTCGGTGTAGATGTCCTCAAGTGAGGAGCCTTACGTAGAAAAAGTAAGGTGCATTCTTGTACCGCAGCATATACATACGTACGTTGCTAGAAAGTTTTTGGGTTTGTCGATTTTGTACAAAATATAAGAATACACTCCAGATGTGAGATCGAGGATATCGTCGAAACTCCTCTTTGTTTGCAGTAAGCCGGACGGTATTAATTCAGGTTGTGATCTTGATAAGAGGTTCCGTACTAGATGCCCCCTTTTAAGGGACCATGGTGCGTCCAGTCGGAGAGGTCCCTTATATGCCAGGGCCTGCTTTCAGCTTTGGCGTATCTGGCACTGTCGGAGCACATCATCACTCGTTTTCTGGAAATGAAATTAATGTACCAGGTATGTGGCTCCGTGCAAGCTGGAAACGGTCTAATGGCCCGTTGGAAACGGTCTAATGGCCCGTTTTATGAGAGATTGCGTCCCTTTCAGTATTGGCTGTTGCGTCCACTTGAAGGGGCCTGGTCCCTTAGAGTGAGAAAACACGGTGCGAGGGAATCCAGGTCCAGTATCTATCGTTTTCCCGTATCGCGGGGTCCGTTAAAAGGGTCAGACCTACTACTGCAGATCACAGCCACTAAGCAGCGATAGATAGTATAGACGCATGCTACGGTAGAGGTGCACCATTTGTTTTCTGAGGCCCCTCACTTGGGGAGATATATACATATTCCAATCATTGACTTGGAGGAAAGTGAAAGGACCACCCGATGAACTATCCCATGGCCTAGGTGTACAACGAAAGGCAAAGTAAAAAAAAGGTTGAAATGCCGACGAATGAGGATTAAGCAGCTCCTTTATTCCTAAACCGTCTCCGCGAATAGTGATACCTCTATCGCATCAAGCGTCGATACCGGAATCATACCGTACTGGAAATACTGGAAAACGGAATCGGTATGGCCACACCGAAACTACGATAACAATGGGGACGGCATCGATATTATACCGATGCCGGAAATAAAATCACCGTTTAACGGTATTACGGTATTCCGTTACTTGTCGTACCCTCTTTAAGAAAGCCTTCATGTAACATGTAAAAGCACCTGTGACCTACAGCTTACGGCCATCAGACCACCACAACTCAACGCCAAGCGCACAGCAAGACCCAGTCTTGTGCTGTAGTCAGTCTAGTCCACGCTCCTACATCAGAAATGGCACAAGTGACGCCACGTTACCTCCGTAAAACGAAAAATTAAAACCTATAACCAAATACGAAGTCTTGTGTGCTTCTTTTACCGGAGTATTAGTTTGAGCTCCAACGTCTGTTGAGTGAACCGCAACCGGAGCCGGAAGACGTACTAACACCGGTGGCAGGCGTGTCAGCCCTCCGGATATCCACCGGACGCCGTCCCCCGCGTAGGGGGCGCCGGAGGAAAACATTTGCGACACATGCGTAAATATTGGCCGGAAAATATCTTGACCAAGTGCGCTTAGACGGCTAAACTCTTTTTTTCGTGATACATGCGTGACGCCTTTAAACCTACGGCGAAAACAAAAAATGTGCAAAAAAACAAAACAATCCTCGGCCGAGCAGGACACAGTCGAAGAACCATGTGCGGCGCGAAACGCGCAACACCCCTTCCATCGCATGTTACGCAAAACAACAATTCCGACCACAACAGCTTCACCAGCGCAACTGTATCATCAGCTAATGAATGCCCGTAGTGCAAAAGGCGCCGGAAGGCGTGTTGTGCACCATGCAATTTGTTTCGCCGGCGGCGACACAAATGTTGCGCGGCGGCGACACAAATGTTGCGCGGGTCTTTCTCTCCGAGAACTGAATTGATGCTCGTTTTGTGTGTTCGCCGTTGGTGAAACAAACTATTATAGACTTCTAGATGGACTTAGTCTCAGAGTAGTCAAGTGGGTTTCGGGCGTACACTCACGTGTGTATCGTGAAAACACTGTTGTAAACATCTACTGTAGTAATAAAGGCCTTCGGCCAATCAAATGATCTTCGGGCGTAAATTCACGCAAGTATCGCATTTGTTTGACTCCGGCACCTACTACGCGGGGGGCAGCCTTCGGCGACCTTCCAGGGGCGCTCCGGAGGCACTCCGGTGTGGCCCTGCAGAAAGCTAACACGCCTGCGGCGCATCTTACGCGCAGCATTGCCTGCCGCCCGTGTTGCGTTTCACTCCATAAACGCCAAATCTCTAGATAATTCCCTAATGGGTACCACCCAAACCCTAACTAATACCCTGCTGGAAACTGCTCGCTGTACTCCTGTCTACTGCGTACTGCGTGCATTCCCGTCGGAAAAAACCCGGCAAAAATACCGGCAATATACAGGTATAAAATACCGGTATTCGGTTTGGAAATACCGGAATAATACCGGTATCATTTTCGAGCGACGGTATTTCTGGAAATACCGACCGTGCTGTTTTTGACGACGGTATCCATCAGTGGCTACTATATGGGCAGCACTTTTCTGCCTAAACAATTTCTAGCTGATGGGGTTCCCCAACGTAGGGAATCCCCACTATCGTTGGAATACTTTTTGTGCTTAGCAGACTTGCTACGTCCCTAGGCCACGTGATTGCCCATCGGGTTGTACACTTTCGATTTCTCAAAGTCGCTTTCAGCGGAGGTGTGACCAAGGCTAGAATGGGGTATCATTTTCCAGGGCTCATGCTGGCAGGTAGACCACGTCTTCATTTACAATCTTAAGTTTTTGCGCTTTTTTTCCTGTTTGGCGATGTGCACCACCTCAATGGAACGTTTTGTTAGGCTGCACCAATGAAACACGTTCAAGGACCAAAGCTACGGTAGAGGTGCGACGCGTGATACGGTAGAGGTAGCACATATATATGTCGGCTTTTGTTTCTGAATGACGGGGCTCCTTAACCCAAAATCGTCGGAATGTCATTCTTGTTTTGCAACCTGTTTCTTTTGTATACCTAGGCCATGTGTTTCTTCATCGGGTTGTCCTTTCATTCTTTTCAAAGCCGGTTTTTGGGTTATAGGGTGTAGCGCTCAAGTGAGGAGCCCGCGAAACAAAATGGTGCACCTCTATCGTCGCATGTGTCATGCAACGTGTTGTTTCTTCACGGACGCGCGCTACGATAGAGGTAGTACTTTTTGGCGTTTTGGTTTCTCGATGACGAGGCTCCTTAACCCCAAATCGTCGGGATGTCATTCTTGTTTTGTATTCTGAATTTTTTATATACCTGGGCCATCGGTTTGTTCATCGGGTTGCACTTTTAGTTTACACAAAATCATTTTTTGGGTGAAGCACAGAGCTCCTCAAGTGATGAGACTCAGAAACAACCTGGTGCACCTCTATGGTAGCATGTGTCCCGAGAAACAAAATGGTGCACCTCTGTCGTAGCATGTGTCGCGCAACCTGTTGTTTCTGAGGCCCCTTCCTTTAGGAGCTCTATCCTCCACCCCAAAACTGATTTGGGGAAAAATAAAGCACTACTACCCGATGAACCATCAGATGACCTAGGTATATATACATTGAAAACTATTGAATTGAAAAAATAGACCAAACTCCCGACGATTTTGGGTTAAGGAGCCCCGTCATTCAGAACCCGTTTGAGGCAAAAAAAGTGATAAATCTATCGTGGCTTGCGTCCAAGTCCGTTTTCGTGAGAGGTACAAAGCCACTCGCGCGAGTGGCCGATGTTCGGCAGTGAAATTGATAGAATAACATCCCAACTTCGATGCATGCTACGGTCGAGGTGCACCATTGTATTTTTGAGGCTCCTCACTTGAGGAGCTTTATTTATGTCTCCCCCAATACCTGATTTAGGGAAGAATACAAAATGCCACCCGATGAACAATCCCATGACCCAGGTATGTAACGAAAGGTAGTGCAAAAACAGGTTGAAACTCCGACGAGTTTTGTGTTTAGAAGCCCCTACTGGTATTTTCAGAGAGGGTTTCCACCAAAAAGCGCTACCTCTATCGTAGGACGCGTCCTTGGTGGAGTAGACCTCCCCACGGGAGGAGCCTAAGATAAAATAAGTTGCATCCCTATGGTAGCATCCGCCATGAACACATTTGAAGTGGTTTGTCCACAGAAAATGTGTGTGCATTACTGAAAGGGCTGGCGTATGAGTGGGTGCACTGCTGAAGGGACAGCTCGTTATAGCTTCATATACATGTGACCAAGACGCGTGCTACGATAGAGGTAGCATTTTTTGGCTGAACCATTTTCTGGATGACAGGGCTCCTTAACACTAAATCGTCGAAACTTCATACTTTTTTCGCAATAACTTCCGTGGTATACATAGGCCATGGGATTGTTGATCGGGGAGGATTTTTTTGTTTTCCTGGAGGAAGTGGTTTTCTGGGAGTCTCGAGGGGTATCTTGCTCCTCGGGTGAGGAGTCTCAGAAAAAATGGGCACACTTCCACCGTAGAGTGCAGACCTAACGGGGTTGCTCTACGGAGAAGCTACCTAAGATGGTGCCATCTGTGCGTTACAGTATCATTGGTCACATACCTAAGCCATGATACATGTCATCGAGTTGCACCTTCGTTTATTCTCAAAGCCAGGTTTAGGGTGAGGCATAGAGCTCCTCAAGTGAGGAGCCAACAAAACAATACGTGATACAACACACCTATCATAGCATGCATCTGACTACTGTTTTTCGAACGTCTTCGACTCGTGGCAGGCGGTTCTACGGGAGAATATGCGCAGGTGGTGGCGATTCGGAGAACGGGGGCCCTGGAGATATCCGAACAATCGCTTGACAGGCTTAGCACACTGATCATTGACGAGGACGATGGACTCATCTACTGCCCCATCCCGAAGGTGACCTTGTGACGCATGCTACGGCGGTAGAGCTGCACCATATTTTTTCTGAGGCTCCTCACTTGAAGGGCTTTGTGCCTACCCCAAAGGCTGACTTGGGGAAAAACTTGAAAAGGCCACCCGATCAACAATCCCATGACCTAAGTAGAAGACGAAATTTATTGCAAAAACAGGTTGAAGTTCTTACGATTTTTCGTTAAGGACCCGCTGTATTCAGAAAACGTTTCCGCGAAAACTGCTACCTTTATCGTAAAACGCGTCCTGTTGGTTATCATACATATATCTGTTGCAGCCAGGATGACGCCCGATGTTTTCGATGGCTTTTCCTGCTATTTATAGTGGAATAGCACACGTTGGGCGAGAGCGATGTAGAGCGGCATGAGCTCAGGAGCTTCCACGTAGATCTGAACTTTCTTTCCCCAGGATAAGGGGACTAAGCCATCTTGTGTCAATTTTTACAAATGCTCATGTCCAAATCCAGTACGCGTAACTACCTACCAGTTCATTTCGCAGTAACATATATTCCTGCTTTATATCCATTCTATAAAATTTATAGTCTACCCTAGCCCAGCCGAGGGTCATCGAAGCTAATGGCTGCAAAGATTGAACTAGACGCATGTTACTGGTAAATGACAGGGGGGGGGACAGAGTGTCCCTGTCAGGTTTCCTATAGAGCAGGTCCTCGTATTTCCCCACGTGTGTGCGTTGCTAGAGATAGATAAGAGCAGCTTCATTCCAGTTCAACGCCCCGATGACAGACTGTGTCAGGTGAGGCCAGTGCTACCTGTCCTCTGTAAACACCATATACGAAACGCCTTCCCCACGATACAAAAATGTTCCAACCACCTATACCGAGGTAACTACCGGCTTACCAAGGCCATGCCAATACACTACGGTAAGAGTGTGCGGCTCAGTTTTGTTTGGTTTCTCACTTTGGGAGCTCTGTAATATACCCGACAAACAACCCCATGACCTAGGAACGTAACGAAAAATATTGAGAAACACAACATGGTACACCAACACTAACGGGTAGTTCCTCCAAAATAGAGGAGCCCCCCATCATTCGCAGACGTTTGGGCCAAGAAACGCTTCCCCTATCGTAGCACGTATAGTATATACTATCACAAACACTGTTGGACGCATGCTACGGGAGAGGTACACGATTAGTTTTCTGAGGCTCCTCACTTGATTCTTATATATACTTGTCCCCGAAAAATCATTGGGCGAAAAACAACGTACTACCCGATGAACAATCAAATGACACAGGTGTAAACTGGAAATGATTGCAAAAAATGATTAAAATTTTGATGGTTTTGGGTGAAGGGCCCCCGTCATTCAGAAAACGTCTCCGGTCAAAGTGCTACCCATGTCGTAGCACGTATCACAAACACGATTACAGCCTTTTTCGGACTTCACAGTGAAAGAGTGTCGAAATCGGTCGACAATTACAGCGTCTCAGCCTCACGAACAAGTGCGGGCGGGTCGGGTACGGGGTATTTTCACATTTTTCGGTTGTTATTGGCGCTGAACGAAACATTTCTTGCGCAACATGGTGATACTTGTATAGACACTCTTACATTGGACGTCTGATAAAATCGTACGTGTATTTGTGTTATGGCCTGCATCGGTCTCCGGTACGAGGTAACAGTGATGTAAACGACAATTCGTTTTATCGACATCTATAGGGGTGCACCTATTATTAATAACAGTGTTGAAGAGACTCCTCACTCGTTGGAGAAAATTTGGAAGTGCAAGTCGATAGACCATCCCATGGCCTATATATATATATATATATATTCAAAGAATTTTGCAAAACAAAAATGATATTCCGACGATGTTCCGTTTACGAGCCCCGTCATTCACAAAAGAGCGTAGACCAAAAATCTGCTACCCCTATCGTTGCGCGCATCGCGATGTTAACCGTAACGTAAACGCATACTGAACTCGGTTTTCGACATATTTGGGTGGCCAGCTCCCAGCAGAAACGGTATCTCCTCTGGGTGGGGTTGTCAACAGTTAGCAGGTAGACAACTTTAGAAAACGCATATCTTCGGCCTAAACAACCGGTTGTGGGGCTCGTAAAATCGTGTCCCATAGTTGCTGGTATTTTGCGCACAACTGGAGTGCTGAATCGCATCAATCTTGCTAGGTCGGCCGGTAAGAGGTAACCGTAACGTAAAGACCAAGGGTACGGTAGGCGAGTCGCTTTCGCTTGTTTCAGCGACTCAGAGTGAGCAACTCGTACGAGCGGTCTTTGGTGCTTTTCGGTTTCGCGGTATGCACCATAACCGTTCGTTGTTACTCAGCACAAACAAAATGTGTGTTTATGCTCGTTTTTCAGTGCAGTACATAGGCTCGCGAGAGCGTCAACTCGGTAGTGAAAATAGGACCCCCCCCCCCTACCGTAGCCTTGATCTGAGTGGAAGCGGACCCTTTGCTGGATAGCCGGCATCAAACCTCGAGAGAGGGACAGCCTTGGGACACACTTTTCCGGGGCAGAAACCTGTGAGCGTAAAGATAATTGCCATTTGATCATATTCCCACAATTGGGGTGTTGAGTCGTTTTATATTCTGGTATATTGATTTCCGGTAAGATGTAAATGTAACGTGACCGCCTCTTCGGGTTTCGATATTATTACCAGGTGGCCTGCTCAGAGTGGAAACGGACCCTTCGCTGGATGGCTGGCATAAAAAATTGGGAGATTGACAGCCTTAAACTGCACCGCAAAAGCAATGGCCTCAAACTCCTGACGAAGAGGGGGCTCGAAGAAACTCGGTGGGCGCTTGAGTCCGACCGCTACCTAAGGTAAGAGTAAGGTGTTTGCGGGATACGAAATTTAGTTGGGTAAGAAAACATTTTATCAGGGACTGCGGCGCGTGTCCCCGAAACGGTGTGGTAGTTGCGTGCCACAATAGGGTGTACGCCCAATAGTTCTGAGAATCCTCACGTGTGCATTCGAGAGAAGGTATGATGAATTCCACGGCCTAGGGACGCGTGCTACGATAGAGGTAGCACGTTTTGGCGAGAGTACTTCCTGAATGACGGGGTTTCTTAACCCAATATCGTCGGAAGGTCGTTCTAGTTTTAGAGTATTAAAGCGTATTTTATACCTAGGCCATGGGTTTGGTCATCGGGTTGCAACTGCAGTATACTCAAAGAATGGTTTGGGCTAGGTACCAGTACGTGGTCACAGGACATGCTCCAGGTAGTCTGGAGTGAAATAATACCCAGGAAAAGAAGTTAACAAACCAAAGGGTGTACACATACACCTGGTATAGCACAGCTGAGGCAAGTCCAACATCCGCCAAAAAATGAATAAAGGTGAAGTGGGAAGTCCGATGAGGAGCTTGGTGCACAGGGTTGGCTTATCTCACGAGGAGAGGAGGGTTCAGCACGGTAGCGCCATGAGGCGGAGGAGAGCAAGAAAACTAGATATCAAATATATCATTGTCCCGCGTAGAGTCCCCAGGAAGGAGGAGTCAAAATACAGGAGGTAATAACAAAGGGTGCCAAGCAGAGCATCAACAGACCATGAATACTCCAGATTGGGACCGCCAATCCTATCAATAGGAATAACCAAACATCAAAGACCTGCTTCGCTCTCAGCGCCCCCACTTAGAACACGCCTGCCTAACTCCCCTTCTCCGAGAACCCTTCCCGGCTTTCTCAACGTTCTTTGCTTTCTTTGCGTTCTTCGTGTTCTTTTCTCTCGTTTCTCGATGTTTTTGAACCTGCTTGTTCTGCTCACACTACGAAGTGAACGCACAGACCAAGCCCCGACAGCCACAACACAGTAGCTATCTACGTACCGCCAGCACAGCAGAACAACCTGCAATCGACCCTGCACAGAGCAGTTCTTCGTGTTCTTTTTTCTCGTTTCTCGATGTTTTTGAACCTGCTTCTTCTGCTCACACCACGACGACGTGAACGCACAGACCAAGCCCCGACAGCCACAACACAGTCTCTATCTACAATTAATACGTACCGCCAGCACCGAAGAACAACCTGCAATCGACCCTGCACAGAGCAGCAAAGTACATGCAGCAGTATGTTCGTGTCTACCAATCGACAGAGTGCGACAACGCAAGCAAACAGACAAGAAGTAGACTTTTTTAACTGCTACTGTTGTTGTAGTTGTAGCCGAGAGCCATCACCACCATGGTACGTACGAGTGTTTTCACAAAAAAATAAAATACACTACAGCTGTGAACGTGGCGAGCTCGTAAGGGGCTCCGACCCACCCTTGGTGTACAGTGCTCACACTACCGCAGGTGATGTGTGGCGGGCGCCAACCAGGCTGCTGTTAAAAATACATTTGGCTGCTGGTGGGTGGAAAACAGAGACAAAAACTCTCGATCGTCTCCCAACGGGCAAGAAATAGAAACTTGAGCGTATTTGACGGAAGACCACAGAACATCGCGGACAACCTCTCTCGCCCTAGAGCATGGATCAACATGAACTCTTCGGCGCTGTCTCCTAAACTCATGTGACCTTGTCCGGATCGAAGAGGACTGGTCGTGGGTTGTTTCTATCTCGAGATCGAAGGCCAATCGTGGTTGTTGGACAACGCTGACCGCGGTTTGATGAAAATTGACGAATTGGGCCGCTGACAAAAGACGAGCCAGAAAAAAAAGTTTTTTTTAATCATTTTTCCGCATAGCGACCGTACGAGAAATATTTCAGCAAACAATTCTAAAACAAAGCTTGGAAACTGTTTTGCTAAAGATCGGCTTACCATAAGCACCGGTCTACGTGCACGTTTATTTTGCCCGTATCATACTATACGTTCTTCGAAGTCGACCCGTTTATTTTGCACCTTCTTCTTGTGCTCAAAGCACAATTAAAAACACACCCACCCACAGCAACTACATCTACCACAAGGACAAAAAATCAGCAGAACAGCGCAGCACAGCGCACTCGGCCCTCAAGGCATTAAAGCACACGTAGTACTAAGCAGCTGCTGCGCGACAACGCAAGTAATTGAAGTTCGAGAGTAGTCAGAGTTGGCGAGATCGGCATGTTTGTGTCGTCGAACATTTACAGCTCGCTTTGTTTTACGATTTTTTTATCCCTCCCTTCTTTTTATTATACGTACCAGTATGAGGTAGGTATTTCGTACGTACGTACAGTATACACGTTTATTTATGCATCTATCTTTTTGCACCTTCTTGTGCTCAAATCACAATAAACACACACCCACCCACAGCAACTACATCCACCACAAGGACAAAACAACAGCAGAACAGCACAGCACACCGCACTCCGCCCTCAAGGCATCAAAGCACACCTAGTACTAAGTAGCTGCTGCGCGACAACGCAAGTAATTGAAGTACGAGAGTAGTCAGAGTTGGCGAGATCAGCATGT
>JAYJMJ010277327.1:0-11168 GCA_036873875.1 Laminaria ephemera
ATTTTGTCCCCCTCTTAACAAGTTTATAGTTTCCGTGCACAGCTTGATTAAGACCGACGTCTTCGTATCACACTGCTCTTGACCCTGGTGCTAACTAGTACTAAGGGGAGTCGCCGACCTTTATCCTTCGTGAAGTAATACACAACCCGCAACACGCGCGATCGGAGTATCACACACAGCTTGCAACGATGAATTTCGACGAAATCCTAGATCTCACAGCTGTTGTACTGAAGTATTTTTTAATTGTTTATAAAAATCACCGGACGCGTGATGGGCAAGGGTGATGCTTGAGCGCGTAACCACGTGTAAATATATGAAACGTCCCAGCTGTTGCATATCCCAGATGCACAAGCACGACCTTGTCTGCGTGCAGTTCTTGACAATAGACCGTCCATTTTGCCCATCATCAGACCGGTCGCCCCGGTGGCCAAGTGGTTACCCTCGAAGACTACTAAGGTTGGAGTCAGGGGTTAGAATCTCGGTATGGAGATTTTGTTTTTCTGAGACACCAACTGCGGAGAGCGCTTCATAGCGTGGGTAAGCACAATTCGACGCGAGTCAAGGAGTGAAGAAAGGGCTGAGTTCTTCTCGCGATAAGAATTAAGGCGCGTACCGTAGTGGGGAGGGGAGAGGGGGGAGAAGAGCCTGCTAAATGACCCCGGGTTTGAGTTACAACTAGGGAGGGAGAAGGAGAAAGAATAAGTGCGAATATAATAGATGGGACGAGCAAACAAATAGATAAATAAATCATCCAACACACCTAGCGTCGACGTGCTTGCCCTACACCCTAGTAGAGAGAGATACCAGCCCTTTGGTTTTCACGACGATAAATAGTTAAGCCATTCTCGTAGTAAATGCGTGTCCAAGCGAACACGATAATAAGGCCATAATTCAACACCGGAATCAGAAAAACTCCACATGGAGTAAAGACAAAGAAGGAAGGACAAAGCAAATCACAACAAGGTTTTGAAATGTTTGTTTCATGTGTTTGCGTGTTCGTCGCATTTCACCTCTAACTGATACTGCTGGGCATTTAATGATATGCGTTTGAAGAATGTCCCACAGCTCCGGCGCGTTGCCCTCTTCCTCCATCCCA
The DNA here is from genome assembly GCA_036873875.1 of Laminaria ephemera. Taxonomy (NCBI): domain Eukaryota; class Phaeophyceae; order Laminariales; family Laminariaceae; genus Laminaria; species Laminaria ephemera. The sequence goes on from JAYJMJ010277327.1 coordinate 1,097, forward strand.
ACTTCAAAAATAACATGCAGGATCTATCGAAGGGGACCATCAGCTTGCTGGACCTGCCATGGTTCCGTCCAGTCTATCCAGGTTGGGGCTTGGTCTCCTGGTGGCTTCTTACCAAGCGCAAGCACAGGTGAGCCTCGCTCTACCCACGATTTTACCCTTTGCTCCACTGCAAACAGTATGTTCAACAGAATACCAGTAGTTTATCCCCAAAATCGGAGGTGTGTTGCAGATATAACGCGATTCCTATCCGACGAGGATCTTCATCCTTTCGAGATCTGATGAGGCACGATCGTATCTATGTGCAGTAGTTGTGCAGTAGTTATAACGCGATTTCTGTCCGACGAAGATCGTCATCCTTTAGAGATGATCGGGCTCGATCGTAAAATTACTGCAGTAAGGCCACGCGTTATGGAAAAACGAATCTTGATCTTGTTTTTTCTCTAGATCTTCCCTTCCCTACCTGTTCAAGTCAAAATTTCTCGCGGAGAGCTCAAAACCGGCCATTCTCTCAACAACAAATGTCCGAGCTCTCTTCCAGGGCCTTCCAGCGAACCTATCCATTGCTACAGGGACAAAGAACCTCATTTTTACGACGGGGCAAGATTCGTCCAAGACGTTAATAATCCCGATATTTTCCATATATCTGCCCAAGATACCGAAATTGGGAGTATTGTTGCAGATGTTGATTCTCTTGGGTTTTTTTAATAACTTAAAGTTAACCCCCGTAGCAATGGATAGGTTCGCTGGAGAGCTTAGTAATAAAAACCCAAGGGAACCACCCTCCAGCGAACCAATCCATTGCTACGGGGGTTAATTTTAAGTTATTATACAAATTAAAACCCAAGGGAATCAACATGAAGGGCTCTCCAGCGAACCTATCCATTGCTAAAAGATTTAACTTTGAGTTATAAATAAAAACCCAAGAGAATCAACATCTGCCAAAATATTCCCAATTTTCAGGGCTCTCCAGCGAATCTATCCATTGCTACAGGGGTTAATTTAATGTTATTATTAAAACCCCAAGGGAATCAACATCATAATCTGCAAAACTACTCCCATTTTCGGTATCTTGGGAAGATATAGGGAATATATAGGGAATTTCGACATCTTGGACGAATCTTGCCCCGTCGTAAAAATGAGGTTCTTTGCCTCTGTAGCAATGGATAGATTCGCGGGAAAGCCCGGAAGATAGCTCGGACATATGTTGTTGAGAGAATGGCCGGTTTTGAGCTCTCCGGGAGAAAAAAGGACTTGGATAGGTAGGAAAGGGAAGATCTGGAGAAAACCCAAGATCAAGATTCGTTTTTCCATAACGTGTGGCCTTTCAACGGGATTTCTGTCAGGCAGGGATCTTCATCCTTTTGACATGATCGGGCTCGTGAGCGTGGAAAAGATCCCCTGTTCGTTTGGTGGTAACTGTTAACAACAAACTCGCTTTGCTCGTAACTGCAGAGGAAAACGTAAACCAAACAATTATCCTAATGAACGTCACCGGGGTACCCAGGAAAACCTGATTGAAATAGACGAAACCAAATTCGGCAAGGCAAATACAAATACTACGAGTAAGCAAAACTGACAGACAGCGACATAGCAGATAATACCAGACAACCTTAGTCTGGCGCAGCAACCAGACTGGGTTCCGAATGCAACGACTGTGAGAACAGGAGCATGATGGCCGTGAGGGCTGTCACCTGATTGCAGTCTTTAACGACTGCGGTTTCCATACCTGGACATCACGGCCTACGCACCCGAGACGAAACGATAAGGTAAGCGTAAGAGACACACAGAAAGAACGCAGATAACACCACCCTAGCGGCGTCGGAGCAGCGCCAAGACTGGGTTCGGAAACCAACATATTTTCAATGAAGAGCACTGATGCATGGTATGTCCCTGCTTATTGTGCAGGTTCGAATCTGTCCGGAGTGCAAAATCGCAAGTTAGTGGTGGAAAGCGATACTTTATTCGTGAGTAAACAAATTCGACATAAATGTCGACGAGGGAAAGGGACGGCTGAATCCCTCTCGCGATAACAATTAAGGCAAGCACCGCAGGAGGAAAGGTGGAGGGAAATCTTCCGTGTTTACCTTCCTCCTGTGTGACCCCGGCTGGTGCATCAAACATCTGACTGGCGCACAAAATAAATGGGATGAAAAACGCTCACACACTGTGTCTGACGTCAACGGCGACCATACCACCATCATCGCCGCCATACCACCCAAGGACATCCAAATTGGAACAGAAAAATGAAAGGATTATCGAAGAAATGCAAAACAGGGAGAATGGTTTAACAACAACCTACCAGCGGTGGTATTACCGCAGTGTCGGATGGCACTCCCCCTCCCCCCGAGGTGGTTAAGACAGGCAACCTAGTAAAAAAACAAAACACAATGTACAGGAGACACGCTCTCACCCAAAACAAACCGATCTTTGAATCTATCTTCGATCAAAATTACATCAACCAGTAAAAAAGCAGATGTTTGCATCTATCTCCGATCTTGTCTTGTAATATGAATAAATGTCCCACGTTACGTCACTCTTGCCCCTTGATGCACACCGTCAAGGCACGCCCCACCACAAAACTGGTGTAGATGATACTCCTGCAGGGGCTTTCACTGGGTATGATATATGGACATATATCGCCGAAAGCATAATGAGCACGGGTGATATATGAACCAGTGTTGGATATCGGAACGAAGACCAATTAGGTGTGTACGAAAAGCCAAACAAAACTTCGATAACGATAGCGATAACGATAATTTGTGTTATCAAATCGAAATACCAAAACGTCGATGCGGTAAACGATAATGATATCGGTGATGGAGGCAAAACTGGGGGTGACAAGTCCCCACAGCCCACCCGCCCAGCTTCATGTTGTCTGTTCTCGCGCAAATAATACCCTATTCTTAATTGTATGCGTCTCCAACACCAACGTCTCGACCTCGAGAGAGACGAGTTAACCAGTAGATCCTGCCGCGCTGTGGCGTACACGGCAATGTGTACCAGGTTTGATGTGCTCACATGCCTCGTGGCGTTCGGTAATACGAAGTATTAACATTTCCTTATTCTATGAGAACGGTCACTGATCCACCAGCAGCAGAATATTTATATTCTTGGGGGGATCCCATGGGATAACCAATCGGACACACCGTAGGACATTCTATTGGATGTCAAGCATCCTATAGGATGCTCCATGGGAGGCCGAGTATTCGTTTGGTTGTCCCATACCTGCTAGACACGTGCTGCGATAGAGGTGCACCAGTTTTTTTCTGAGGCTCCTCACTTGAGCTCTAAACCTCACTCAAAAACTGATTTCAGAGCGAAATGAACGTGCAACCCGATGGACATACCCATGGCTTAGGCATACAACACAACTCAGATTGAAAAACAAAAATAACGACATTCCGACGATTTTGGGTTGTGGAGCGCCGTCATTCACAAACAAAAAAAATCCAGAAAGTGCTACCTCTATCGTAGCACGCGTCGGTAGGCTTTTCCATGGCATGTCCCATAGGACGTCTCGTACTTTTGGACTCCACGGTATGTCCGATGGAATACCAACCATCAAATGGGCTATCCCATGGGTCGTCTAATGGGATGACCAATAGGATGGCCCGTTGTATGTCGTTCATCTCAAGGCACATATCATGATACGTTCCATGGAATGTAAAACCTCCCATGCGATCGCCCACAACGCACTTCGCACGTCCATAGGGGTGTCCATCACACCGAGGGATATTCCCTAGGACATGCAGTTGGATGCCCACAGGAAATCGTTCATCCTACGAACTATCCAATTGAACAGTATATCCCATGCCCATGAGACGTCGTTCACCCCTTGGGATGTAAAGTAGTCCTATCAGATATACCATGGGATGTCAAGGACCCCGTGGATGTATCCCTGAGATGTTCCATGCGACATTTCATGGGTATTTATCCCCACAGGATGTCCCATGGGATGTCCTACAGGGATGGCCCGATGGAATGGTCCATAACCTATCATTGGTCCCATGGCGCATTCCAAGAAGACATGTCATGGGACATCCTATCAAAATGATCCCTACCCATAGAATGTCCCATGGGACATCTCACGGCATGACCTATGGGATATCTAATGGGACTACTTCATGTCCCAATCCTATGGGACATCCCACAGACCAGTGAATGCTCATAGGTGGTTCACCCTATGTCATGCCCCATAGGGGTATCCCATGTGCATCCCATGTGATGTAAAGTAGTTCCATGAGAACTTCCATGGTACATCCCATGGGATCCCGTCGGATGCCAAGTACCCCTTAGGATTAGCCATAAGATGTCCCATGGGACATGCCATACCAGGAAGAAATCCCATGGAATGTCTCGCAGGATGGTCTATGTGGCCGATGGGATGCCTCATGGGATGGCCACAAGGTAGGATATCCCATAGGACAGCTCATGAGGCAACCCATGGGCCATATCTGACACTCTGTACGAAGTAGTGCTTTCGAGGTGTCCCATAGTACGTCCTGTAGGAATTCCCAAAGGGCGTCCCATAGATGTCCCATGGTACTTCCAATGGGACATAGCTTAGGTTGTACCGGGATCGTCCAATAGGGTGTCGGGTTTCCCATGCGATGCGCCATTTTGTCGCTCGCAACTGCTGCTGTCTGATGAGGTGCCTCTTGTCGCCCTTCGAAGCCTTCTGCTCTGTACTGTTTTCTCGTACCGTTTTTGTTTTGTTTTGTTTGGATTGCCTGCTCCAACCCCCTCGGGGGCGGCAGTGCCGGCCGATACTGCGGTACTACCACCGCCGGTATGCCGGCTCATGCTGAACCGGTTTTCATTTTCATCCCTTTTGTCCCTTTGTTTGTCCCTTTTACTTTTCCATCTAATTTGCCTTTCCTGTTTCCTTTATGGGTACCCTTGGGGGTTATGGAGGAGATGATGTGGGTATGGACGCCGCCGTCATAGGCCCCGTACGTAGAGGACAGAGAAGGCAGCAATGCTCCAATCCTATAGTAGGAGCATTTGGAACCCAGTTTGGGCGCTTCTTTGACGCCAGCTGGATGGTGTCATCTGCCTTGTTGCTGTGTTTTTGCCTGCTATATATTTTTAGGTTGGTATAGATAGTTGTTTTGTACTGGGTACGGGGGCGATGATGGCGGTGTGGTCACCACTACTGTCGTCAATATCCGTGGGGAGCAGGTGATACACCATGCGGGAATGTTCCTACTCCTTCAGTTGGTGCATTCGGAACCCAGTATAGTTGCAGCCTCCGCCGTTGATTGCGTGGTGTCATCATGTTGGCCTGCATATGTTCCGCCCTCGTATTCATTGCGGTTGGCATTGCATGGGCAAATCAACTTGCTGTATTTCCAACATGTAATTCTGTCTTGTAGTTTGTGACTACAGAGCTCGTCTCTTAATTAACAGGAGGCATCGGCACGGACACTAGTTGCGCTGGATGTAGATGGGTGGAAATATCAGTTTTAATGTGAAGAACACACACACCGTTATCGTGTACCAGTATTGAATTATCGAAAATGCTATCGAGATGTCGAACCTGGTTCGGTTAGATAATTTCGTTTGGGTCTAACGATATACCAAAACTTTCGACACGATATGCTACACAAGTGCTGTTTCTGCAGGGCAGTTGAGCCCGGCACACGCCAGTTGAGTGATACACATTCTTTCGCAAATCCAACCATTTTGCCCCATGGCACGTCGCGGCACGTTTTTCGGCCTTCATTTCGTATGGGTTAGGGTTAGGGTTAGAGTTAGGGTTAGTGTGGGTCAACCATGGCTACGCCAAACAACACAATAATGTGGGACACCCGCACACGCCTTGCACACGACGAAGTTCGTTTCAATGACATCCCCCCGGAAAACAGTTACTCCGGAATGGATTTTGTTTTTGCATAGAGCACGTTATTTGTGTGGAAGCGTAGATCGGCGCTCGCTTCAGAACCGTTTTTTTAACGGCAGTAACGGCGGTATTTATCAAATGCCGACACATGTCGTGGTATACATTTGCATACCTGCTGACAGCTTTTCGATCCACCGAAGGCTCCACGGAAGACTCCCCACGGCAAGTTGGAGTTGAAACCGTAACGTGGGTCCACGCAGCAAAGAAGGCAGGCAAGTGGTACCGGGGGGTCCTCGAAGCGGCCGATCTGTTTATGGCCAGGTGGCACGTAGAGGCGAAAAAGAGCTCGGAGCGCCGTGCAGCCCGAACGCGTGGCGCCCAAAGCCGACGTGGGGGGGGAAAGTAGGGAAACCGCGGTTGAAGAAAGCAAGAAGGAGACGGCAGACAAGGTAGCAAGGCACCAGGCCAGTGATACACATTATTAGACATTTCCAACCATTTTGCCCCGTGGCACGTCGCGGCACGTCGCGGCACGTTTTTCGGCCTTTATTTCGTATGGGTTTGGGTTAGGGTTTGGGTTGGGGTTAGGGTGGGTCAACCATGGCTACGCCAAAAAACACAATAATGTGCCACACCCCTGCTGTGGTGGCCCCAAAGAGTCCGGGCTCTTTTGACATGGTCGTAGTTGATTATTTTTATGCGGTAATCGAGTGGGTGCTATTAATAAGAGGGTAGTGCTAATACCGGTATATAACCAACAACATATATATATATCTTCGGGGGTGACTATGTCGGCTATTAAACAGTGGATAGTGCTATTAATATATACCAGGCAACCAACAGTACCCGTGGGCTTGAACGGTGGCGTTCAAATTACCACACGTCCGGAGATTTCATTCGTGTTTGCACATATGTCCGTGGGTGGCAAAGGCTTACCGACGGAGCCAATGTCAGAAGTCTATCTTCAACACTACGTTGCAGTGTTAATGTTCCAATGTATGACGGGTACAACACTGTTGCTGTGTACCCGGTATTTTTCTTGATTCTTGCGATCATTTTGCTTTTTCTCTGTCTCACAGTCTGAGAGCACACAATTTGTACGTGGTATCTCTCTACTCGTATCGTATCATAGATCATAGGACGAAGAATGAGGACGGACAGAGTGAGTGTGCTGATGTCGTCTGGTAGATATAACGGGTTTCATGTGAATATAACACACACCGACGAAGCACACGAAGCACGAGCACAACAAAGCACAACAAACCCGTTCAAGGACCGCGCAATTCGACAGCCTAACGGCAATCCTGACACACCACACCATGCTTCGATCACCAACGATTTCCGGGTCGCTTTGTATATGCACAGACATTGGACAATAGCGCCAGCCGAATATTGGTTCCCTTGGGTACCTAGAGTTAGTTGTTTTCTTTTACAGTAGTGGATTAATCGTCAAGTCAAAGGTATTATGCATGCCAGCATCAGCAGCAGCAGCAGCAGCAGCGTCAACAACCTTACGCACGATTACGTACAGCAGTATTAATAGTAGTTGCTGCAAAAATCAAGAATGAGCTTTCGCGGTACTATTAATAGTACTCGTACGTGTTGCGTGTGACCAGCACAAACGCCCACAGCTTCACTTCACCTTCTTCTTATCGGACATGTAGTTGGGGCCCCTAACATTGAATAGGCACTCAGGCCCACCATCCTTCCAGTACTGTGGCGGCACAGTAATCGACCCGAAAAACGCCTCCTCCGGCCCCGCCCCGCCTCCCTCCCCAGCTACCGCCCCCACACCTACCACCGCCCCCCCCATGGCAGTTGCTAATAGCTCACTGCTAACGCCACCAGCGCCTGGGTCTTCCCTTGGCCCTCCCTTCCTTTTCCCGGAGACTTTCTCCGAGTCTTGGCGGGATGAAGCGAGCAGAGCGGCCTTGGCTGCTGCTGCGCTGCTGCCCGTGCTACCGGTCCAGCGTCTTGCAGCGGCCAGGATAAGCATGGCGCCTGCTAGCCCTGCCAAGTGTCTCCAGAAGTATCGAAATATCAAACCTAACGCGATTAGGACCACCGAGAGTAGTAGATAGCGCGCCGCGGGGCTCCTTGCTCGGACGTTCTTCCTGAGGTCGGGGCTAGTGCCTGCTTGGGGCGGGAGCTGGGGTGCTAGCTGCCGCCTCCGCTGGGTTTTCAGCGTTGGCTTGCATCTATTATTAGCAGTAGCAGTGACTCCGCTGTTGTTTTGAGGCTGGATGCTCAAGCTGGAAGCGTTGACGTTGTTGCCTGCTGCACCTGCACCTCGGGCGCGTCTCCTAACAGCGGGTGCTCGGGGAGTGGGAGGGCTAAGACCCCGGGGCGCGGCGGAAGGCTGCACCGTGCGAGCATCGCTGCGACATTTCCTTGAAGGGCGTACTGCTGATGCTGATGCTGCTGCTGCTGCTGCTGTGTCGGCTGTGCGAGAGCCGGCCGATGAAGTCAGAATCGTCCGAGAGGGGGAGCCGGTTCTTCGCCGAGCGGGATCGACCGCTCCATTTCCGTGGTCCCACGGTCTGTGGCGGTCTTCCGGACGACTGCCTTGACGCGAGCGCTCTCTCGACCTCCTCTCATCCTGCACTGGGGTCGGAGTGGTCGTGTCCATCGAAGTAGTGGTCGAGTCAGCCCTGCCGAGCTTGCGAGAGATGGCTTGGAGAGCCATACGAGCAGCCGTGCCCGGAGACAGGTGCTGCCTGCCTAGCAGCAGCTCCTCCTGGTCTTCTATCTCGTCGTCTTTCCTGCGCTCATTGTTGGACGTACTGAGGGCACCCGGTCTGACCGGATTGCCAGGTACTGCTGTACTCGGACTTGTGTCGTTGTTTACATCCATGGCCGGGCGCACCGCGCTCGCGTTTCGAACTTCTTTATTTTGGGAGTGCCAGAGACGAAAACTCAATGAAGGAGTTATAGAGATACAAGAAAATATTGTTACAACGGGAGTGGGGAATGAGGGAGTTGCACAAGATACATGAAAAATGCTTATAACGGGAATGGGGGAAGATATATGCTGTGCCAACTGCCAACCAAAGAAGATCCCGTCTCACACAACCTCAGCGCTGCTGTACAAGCCTTCCTATGGGTGGTCCCACTTCCACACGTCCATGCGGTGTCTATGACGATGAGCTGATTCCGCGCCCTAGCGAACGTTGCGATTCCGTGTCGGTTTGAATATGCACAGCACTATGTCAACGATTTACTCATGTTTGGTTCATTGCTGCGCTGCAGATTGTACTCCTACGAGCGGTATAGTTGGTGTATGCTGGTATCCTGTTGCACAGCGTGATGGTCGAGCGTGCGTGTGTGTGTGTGGTGCAAGTCCATCGTCTCGTGTAGCAGCTTCGTTGTGCTTAGAGGAGCTGGTAGTGGTAGATCGCGAACAGACATACATGTGTGGTGCTCTCAGAAAGAAATAGAGTTGCCAAAACAGGCCAAAAGGTAAGGTTTTCATGGCATGCACATTTTTGAGATCGAGATGATACCTGGCACTGCAGCAACAGCAGTACTACAAGGAGTACCACCACAGGTATATATCTGTGCTGACATGCTGATGGATCGAGTCCACCCACACATTGCTGTACCACTGATGTCAAGCCCTCCCCCAGAGGACGACGAGATGAAGGTCATAGAGTGCATGATCGACCACACTTCCTTCCTCCGTGGGTACTTCTCGTATTATGGATATCGCCAGCAGCAACCACCGCCTCGATCGTACCTGGTACCAGGTACGGTAGGTGACAAGAAAAGTGCAACGGCGCGGGCCAAAAATCATGCCGTTGTTTTTTTTTATGAACAGCTGTGAGATCGAGGATTTCGTCGAAACTCATCTTTGCACGCTGTGTGCGATACTCCGATCGCGCGTGTTACGGGATGTGTATGTCCTCATGAAGGATTATTTGGTAAGACTCTAAGGTACCCTGGTACGGGTAACCGAGGCCTCCAGCAGGTCTTACTACTAAGCAGGTCCCACGATGCCACTCACTTGTGTATTCTCAGTAGTAGTTCGTTGTATTATTCCTTACTTAGGCCACGGAAGAGAGCACTTGACGATAGTTCATCAGTTGAGGAACCAACCCCGTCAGAAGATGGGAATGTTTTGGCGAAAAACAAGTGCTTTTCTCCTGCCATCATAGCCATCATAGCCATCATAGCCATCATAGCCATCATAGCCATCATAGCCATCATAGCCATCATAGCCATCATAGCCAT
>JAYJMJ010277351.1:0-12108 GCA_036873875.1 Laminaria ephemera
ATAATTGATATATGATAAAACTCCCCTTTGGACACACCTGGTAGATTTGAAGACGCGGTCCAGAGGTTGCTCAGTAAATCAGCGGGATCAGGTTATCGGGCAATGCACTCGGTTTTTACTACCGCTCCTCACTCCACCAAAGACGCTACCGGCGTGCGTTGGTTCAAGGTACGCTTGAAGCACAAACGCATGTCAAGGACGTGGTGTGTTGAGGCAAAACAGGTTGTTGGTGCATTGCATGGGGACGTAGAAGAGCTTGTTGATTATTTATCTCACTTTTTACTTTCCTGCTTCTGGATAACCGTGGTCACAGGTGTCGTTCATTCTCCCCCCCGGTACGTGTCTTCATTTCTTTCGCGCAGAGGGTTCAGCATTCCCAACGCTCCTCGATTTTCGTCGAATGTTGCTAACTCACGCTCTCGCGCTTTGCGCAAGTCATTTTTTAGAGCAAGAAAAAGTCCCTACGAGTAGGACTACGCACTCGGGGGGACTCGAACCAGCGAAATCAACCTTAGCGGTTACGAGGTTACCCTACTAGACCATCGGAGACGCCTACATGGGGCAAGCTCATTACTGAATACAAGTAGTAATAGTGTTCCGATACTACTTTGAAACTGGAAACTGGGAGAAAGTGGGCTGAAGCGGGAAGGAAATGGGAGAGAGTAAGTGGGCATAACATGGTATTGGCGATGGGAGCGAGCCTATACACAATGGGCATGGGTCGGGAGTGAGTGTGGATGTATGGGACGGGAAGCATGTGGGACGTTTTAGTAAGTGGGATCGGAAGCAAATGGGGCGGGAGGATTTTCTCTCTGTGAGATGGGAAGCAAGTGGGAGTAGGATCCATGATGGGATGGGACGGGAAGACGTTGATGGGACATAATCCACGACGGTTTTACCGCCCATTTCCCATCCCATCCCATCCCATCCCCATATAGGATTCCCATCCCATTGTGTCCGCATACCATCAGAGCTGTTGGCACCAACGTGCCTACACCACATAATGGTTCCATCATTATGGACTAGAGCTGGAATTTTTTAACTCATGTTCCCAAAACAACATACAACGTCGAAACAAATATATCATCCTCGCGACGTCCTGCATCCAACACAACATCATACTCGGCGCCGCTAGGTGCATCGTTTAAGAGCATGTAGCACATACTTAGCGCTTTAGCAACGTGCGGAAACGACATCACGGCTTCATCGGTTTGCAATCTACCGGAAGTGATCAAAGGCACCAAGCTGCTCCCTCCCACTCCGCAAACGAAAAAATACGTCAACAACAATTGAATATATCTGCCATGCTGTTTAACCAAGGTAGCACCATACTTGTCACTTTCTAGGTGCATCGTTTGTGAGCATGTAGCATGCCCTCAGCGCCTCTAAACTTGACATACGTATGCCACATCACGGTGTCATCATCTAAAACTCGACCGGAACTTGCAAAACGGAACAAGCTCCCCCCTCCCATCCCTTCGATGAAACCTCGGCAACACATACATGTTGCATATTCCCGTCATGTTCTGCAACCAAGGCAGGCCCATACTTTTCCCGGCTAGGTACATCGGTTCGAGGTATGTAGCATGCCTTCAGCACCTTTACATTGGACACGCCCAAACCAAGTCACGGCTTCAGTCTCTAGAAATAGACCGGAAAGGTCAACAACGGGGTTTTCCCTCGTAACTATCGAAACTTGAGCTCTTCTTCATATATTCTTACGTTTTAGGTGGCGGAAACCAAAAGGGCAACCGACGTGCACTGCGACTTCCCCTCACCCCCCCCCCCCCTCTAGTTCCAAACAAGGACATATCAAGCAGGCGAACCTTGCTGGAGCGTTACCCCCGCGCAATCTTCTCGGTGAAAGCTGCCTCGTTTGTCTTTTTCACCCAAACTAGCCCACCGTTTCCATTCGGCACCCGAACCATTTCGTCCTTCCAGCTGACGCAGACACAGCCACTGCCACGAGCTGAGCCGCAGCTGGAGCACTGCGAACGAAACCCGCAGCATCTAGTCGACGGGGCTTCCACCGTCTGCATGAACTTGCACAAGGCTGAATACGCCTCTTTCTGTAGCCCCTGTTGTTGCGGTTGCTCGCCCCCTGTCGACTCGTTCCGAGGTGTGGCGGTTTCAGGCAGGTCTGAGGCGGAGACCCTTGTGTGCAACGCTCCCACAACTTCTGCGGTCGCTGACATCGTCACCGCATCCAGAAGATCATCAAGAGGGAGATCTACGTGCGAGATCATCCCCACAGCTACTCGTAGGGCTAGCAACGACACCTGCTCAACGGAGAAATACAATCAGTCAGTTGCGATGCCAATGAAAATTCATGTGTGAACGAACAGCGCCCGCAACGATTGCAGTTAAATGTTCGTGATTGTTACATGTTTCGTTTGTTCGTCCTGCGCTGCGTGTTTTCTAGCATACCGGAGAGCAGGAACGACAAAACCGAGTCAAACCAGACCCTGACAAAAGTACTATTTATCGTTATCCCTTAAAGTTCCGGTTAAACTAGTGGCAAGGCTAACCGTATTGTGATACGGAGTAGTGGAGGGTTGAATGCTCGAACTGCTAACCATGCGGTTCCTGCACCTCCTGCCCAATACAACCACTTATCTCACGTCCAAAACCATGTTATCGCGGAAAAGAATTTTGCCCCTTAAGGTCACGGCGGAATCCTAAGGAATATGGTGTCAAGTAGGTGCGAGTACGTGTTTCACCAAGACATACAAACGACGTGTAAATAGAGTCAAGAATTGTACAAGTGAGATAATCTATTTTCGGAGTATAAACACTGATGCAAATATAAAAGCATCCACACATGTTTTGCTCTCTTTTGCCTTTTGTTTTGGCCGATATTGGACTACCTCAAACGGGAACGTCATTTATCTGTCCGGTCTGTCCGCACTTTTTTCGGGTACAAATGTTTCGTATTTCAAACGATCCGCGAAAACCCCTGCCTATTTATGGTACAAGCTCTTTCGTTCATACGTGCTGTAGCTAAGGTAGTACAACTATCGTGCAAACCACCCAAGTTGCCGATATTGCAGCAAACATTCAATTTTTGGTGATGCTGGCTGGCAACTTTGACTTCACTAAGTCACCTCGTGAATTTCTGGCGGCCTACGACTGCTTCTTGGTGATCCTGATGCCCTCATGCATCCCATATAGAGGGTGACGCCGTTTTGTTGGTTGTGGCTACTTGTGAGGAGATGTAGCTGTCAGCGAGTGACGTGCAAACGTTCAGTTGGGGGTTGTTTCTGTTGTTTTATTTTTTGTCTTCTGAATTTCCACCAATTTGGACCACTGCGACATACCAATGTCGAGGTTTAGACTTCCGTGGAGGAAGCGCGGACGGTCAATCTGAGCAGAACCACGAGCGGCTGCGGATTCAACACAAGAAAGTAACACCAGCTCTCTGCTAATGCATGACCGACCTGAAGGTCGAAGTGCAGCGTGTAAACATGCTCCCTAAATCACTGCACCGAACAGTATCCCGAGTGGGGGGTGGACATGATCCCAGACGACCTTCGCAGTTGGCGACTTTAGTTTGTATATCACTGCGAATGTGTATATTTTGTTTGTTAGTAGAGAAACGAGGGTGTTCCACCACAAATTTCACTTACCGCAATGCTGCACCATGTGTTCTCATTTGCACCAAGGACGTCAGCCACATCGGGCGCAAGTAATATGAACACCCCATAGGAAAAATTGTGATCACTAGTTGGTTCATGGTCCCGAGTGGTCGGCAGCCCCGAATACCGGAGTCTTTCCCCGACGAGGACACACGCAGGAGCTGAGCCTAACCGTAAGAAATCGTCCGCAAAATATCAATAGGAAGCGGAGCGTAGACTGCAACTACAAACCAGTTGCATGGGGGCAGATCTCTGCACTATCCAACCGATGATCCTAAACCTTTGCCCGCAGATTTAGCCCAGAATTTACGTGGGAAAGTATGAGGACATCTAGCACACCGATCGTATAGTCTCAGCAAGGACCTAGGGGCCGAGGGATACGTAACAGGGTCAGGGTTGGCGCAAAAGAACAATGAACTGTAAAGCTTCATGCTGTGTAGATCGTCATTAAACGCTGTGTAGCTAGATGCTGAGCCATGAGGCAATGGCGTGGATGGGTTTTTTTCTCGCGTGTTGTTCGTACACTACCAGCCCCGCTGCAACAAACCCTACTGACAACCGACAAGGAGAAACTGGTTTTTCCACAGTAGTTGTAACGTTGTAACGTGCAATCGGGTATCCTTTGTAACACGGCAAGTTGTAATGAACACTATAAGGTATTGAACGTAAACTTTAGCCATCTTCTAATGTGCAGCAGAGTATCAACGTTGATCACTCAAAACCATTGCCGGAAAACAAATGAAAGCCATCGTTTCGGCGTTTGTGTCATATACACTTCACGTTGCTGTTGACGTATGAATGGAGTAGCGGGGATGACCCTTGGTCCCGTTAAAATTGGAATTCGGAAGAACATCCCATGGGGCCGTACAGGTGAGACCGGGGAAATGGAGGACAGGTTGATCCAACAACCACGCTGCCTAAACATCACCGACCAAACACCACTGTGGGAGGGCAACACAAGACTGGGGATACGGTAGGGTGGGGACCTTTAGGTCGTTTAATTGCAGCCGGTCAGAGCCAGTTTGAAGAGTGACTACCCTACATTCTTTTGTCCTCTCAATTTTTGTTTTTTTATTTCGCGATATGCACCACCTTGGGATTGTTCGCTACGCGTTGCGCCAAGCAAAACACAAAAACTCCGATTTTGAGAGAGTTTGTGAGTCACTCGACCGAGTGGCATAAACGAGGAAGTCAAAATGGGGTTAGCCCCCACACCGCAGCACCAGTCACTAACAAGCAGCTGTTGTAACAAAAAACCGCGGAAGGCACACAGTTACTGCTTCTGCGCAGACCGCATGCTGTATTACACACATTTCAAATGTATGACCCGTTGATTCGACAAAATAACGCGTTTCTCGGACCATGGTTCGTGAACAGCTGCCGTTCGCTTGTGGCATGTGTTTCTGTCCCCATGAAGGGTACACGAGAAGACGAGACTGTCTACCAAAGAATCCTCGAGTACCAACTGAACCAAATGTAGACACGGCATGCGCACGCTTAGGGTGCACCTTCACGAACCGGTATAAAGCGAGTCATCCTCAAGAGTACGGTAGGTGATTGCTAAGGCTATTCCAAACGTCATGCCTGGCTAACTTTACGTCAAGATTGAACATGCTTAATGTATACGTTGGAGGTCGGGAGAACGGTATTCATGTTGTCTAGGTCATGCACCTGGGGACGTTCTGCTTGAAGTCTCGGACGCGTTGTTTTGGTGTTCATCTTTTGCCATTCGACTCACTATTTGTTTACTGTTTAGTGTAGTATGTAGGAGGTAATCAGCAGGGATCAACAGCCCGGAATATCGAATGTGGTTCTAACATGGAGGAAGGTGGCGTACATCTCACCTGTAGCAGCGCACGGCAACCCTTGACCCATTGTGATAGGTCTACGATCGGATAGCCCATTCCATCTGGGCCGCACTCCACTTCCGTCAAATCGTGCTCGCAGAGGAATACCAATCGGAACTTTCTGCCGTCTCTGAATGCGCGGATCCATTGGTTCCATGTCTCGCGCTGCATCCCTTCGGGTGGTACTGGACCATGGACCCCGCCCTGACCGGTATAGGAGCTCGGCATAGATGCGTTTGACCTTGCTACGTTCCTACCGCCAACCTTGGGTTGAGGATCGGTTTCTGGTTTCAAGACCAGGAGGCGAGGGTATTGGTTTTCCTCCTCGGCTGCGAGGTAAATCGCTTGCAACACCTCGGTTGATACTCCAGCCACCTTCTTCACAGTGGCGTCCAACTGGTCAAATCGGTTGTCGAGGTACTTGCGAAGATCGCTGGTAAGATCGCTCACGTGGACCACGTCAGTGCCTTCAAACACCACAGAGCAGAGGCCAGGGTACCCGTGCACTTCGTCCTCTAACAGTCGCTTCACCTTCTTCGTCAGGCTATCAAGAACCTCTCGTGCTGCAGGCGTACTCCCCTTCACACACAGCATAAGCCCGGGGTACGTCGCACTGATGTGACCACTCCGTTCAACCGATTCGACCTCATACACGAGGACATCGTGACCGCCAGGTTTCCAAATCACGTGAGCTCCGTGTTGCCAGCACTCCCGGGTTTCCATGATGTGAGCGTTGAAGAAGGCGAGAAAACGGCCTATAAGGGCTGGTGGGGCATAGCTCCTTCTAAACGAGCATCTCGCCCGCACTACCGCGTCCCCCAGTCCCATGTTTGCCTTTTCCAACACCTGCTCATCCCCAAACTCGGGCAAGCGTGCAGGGACGACATAAATCTCGTGGTCAGTGCTCTCTGTGGCCGGCGCTCTATACAGCACCAGCAGCGCTTCCATGGTCGCTAGCACGCTGTTGAACTCGTCGAAGTTGAGTTGTAGTCTTCGCCCGTTCTCATCCAGCTGGCGGTGCAGCCAAAGAAAGCGGAGATACGGCACATCAAGGGTGCCAGACGTTCGGTATGCCCTGGTGTAGAGTCCAAAGAAACGACGAACAGGGGTGAGATGCAATCAGTTGTGCACGTTTACCACGAGGCCGGATCAACAAGGGAGACATAGATATGGCGATTTCAGCGAGTAAAACGACGGTTTGCTGTGAACATGCGTATTCGGATATTAATCTATACTGTATACAAGTTGTACAGCAATCGCACACTCGACTCCAGTGGAAATGACGTTGGGACCCAGCGGCGCATTGATACCAGAACAATACGGTCCAGTTATATCCTAGCGTTACCGTGAGGCCATAGCTCGTCTCCCAAACCAAACAAGTGGCGAATCAGGGCTGCCGCAGTACCGCCTGATATAAAAAGCAAATAACGTATTAACAAGTACGTGCATCCTAGAGATACTTGCGTGCTATGTATTTTTTTGCTTGCCTGTGCTGCGTCCAAAGTCTGTCGAAGTCGAGCCGAGGCCTATGCTTCTGGCAGTATTCCTCAAGCTCTGTCTTGACCATGTCTTGGTTGGCCGTGTCGACGAGGTTGTGGTCCGTCAGTCGCCGGATAACCTCGATCAACCACATAGGGTCCAGGTAAAGCATTCCAGCCAATTCTGCCACTTTGACTGAGCAATCACCTAACGAGAGAATGACGCCCCCTTCCGCCTCTCGGTGTCGCATCGCTCGCAGCAGAACATCTTCCGGATCCGCGATGGGAGTGCCTTTGGCCTCCATGAAGTTTACAAAGGCTTTCACAGCCTCCCGCCACGACACGTAAGGCTTTCCGGGTCTTTGTGAGTTCAGGTCAGCCATCGCCAAGCTTGCGTCAATCCAGGCTGTAGGGATTTTAGCACCAACAGCGGGAAAGTGGAACCCAGGTGGGCAGTCGGAAAGGGTTGCAGCCTTCTCGACCCATTCCACAAGCTCACTCGTGCTGGTCGGGTTGAGAGACGTCGTGAAGACCCTCTCGTGAATTGTCGGGAACGTCAGCGCGCTAAACCGGGAAGCGTAACGCCCCAGCAGAACCTCACTGTGCACTGAATGTTGCTCTTCGTGCGGACCACGAGCTTCTTCCAGTAGAGCTTCAATGTTCGCAGCTTCGTTTCGTTTGTCAGCCTGGTACCGAGTGATAACTGCAAAACAGGCATAGGCAGGCGCAGGTCACAATATAAGCCATAGGTGTTCGACAACAGCACATAAAATCAACCATTTAGCGGTAGGCAGGGGCGTATGTATCGTGCGAACCATTGTGAGTTACACCAGTTCATGCAGGTTCGCAAATCAATGGTGACTAGGTGCTGGTCACAGGGCTTTCGACTGCATACATAATGGCAACCAGCACATACCCTAAGTACTGTACCTGACACTAAACCCACGGACAAAGAGAATGGCGACTAGTTAGTGTTGAACAACCTGTATGGACTACAAACATAGTAGGAGGGAGAGAACGAAATATACCGAATAAGAGACGAGGGGACCGGAGAGTGCGTACAAGACTACGTTCGTTACGAGACCTGTGACACACGTTTGTGTTGACAGAATACCAGGACACCGTTTTAGGTTATGCTCTACTGCATATCTCCTGGTGGCAGGAGTTGTGCAAAAAACAAGAAACGAAGTTTAGACAAAACTGGCCGATAAAGCATCCACCTCACGCATAGAATATGTTGCTTCAACTCACGTCGCTCCAACCGATTGACGGCCTCCTCCAACTTGGCTGGATCTTGAAACTCTGCAGCGTCAGCGTGGGTCCCCACAAGAGCAACCGCAGCTCCTGGCACACGTAGGTGCAGCATCTCCAGCCACTTGTACACGCGACCATGCGGATCTCCGTACTCCTCAACACCGCTCGTCGCCTCCAGAAAAAGGGCCTGTATGTCCACTATCAGCAGGAAGAGAGAGCCTTTCGTGAGGAATATCTGATGAGACGCAAAGTAGTCAGCCTGGCCAGCGAAATCCCAAATGCTGACTTCCAGCGGACACTCGGCATCAGGCTTCCAGTCGTTTGTGATCTCTATGCCCACGGTACGATCCAGTTTGTTCGGGACAGGTTTGCCTGTGATGTTTCGTACGACGGTGGTTTTGCCCGCCTCAGAAAGGCCTACCAGCACCATCTTCAGCTTGTTGGAGATGCCCTCGCCAAACAGCTGAATGTGATGCCACCACGAAATTGCCTGGTCAACTCCCATCTCCATGACAGTTTGTGGCGGTCGCGTGAGAGGGTTCTCGTCCAACCGAAGGGATTCCACGGCCTTAGGCTGTAACCGTATTGCCTGCAGAAACTCCAGTGGCACCTCTGGAAAGACGGTTTGTACGGTGGACGGTGGGGAAAGGGCCAACGCAGGTGCAACGGTAAACAATGAAATGCCGAATCATGGAAAGTGGAGTTATAATTATTGTTAATTTCAATCTCGATACTTCCGAATGCGTTCTATTCGAAACTAAATGTAACTGTATGCCTCGCCTGAAACACAGGTGGGCTTGAACGTTGGTATGTGCTTTAATGTATATGAAATTATCAACGATGTGACGAAACATTGTACCTGGTACGATGTAAGCAATACCTACTGTGCCTCGTCGGCGTCCTAAAAACATCTTCAGGACATGTCTAGCATGTGCAGTGTTCTGAACGCAATCCTTTTGCTCGATAGTTGTTTACACTTGCGGGCTCGATTCCAGCCAGACATGGCCGTTCTGAATGCGTGCCTTCGATCATCTGCTCTCAAACCGAGCTTTATTTACCTGAAACTATCGGTTTGGCCTGAAAAACATAGGGATCGGGCATCATTTTGGCGAAATAGGCCAGACATCCATTGGTGAGGAATGTAGAGCAGAATACACTTTCTTCGCCGCTTGTCGCTCGCAGCTCAAGTATTTTTCGATTACCGTCCTGGAAATCTTCCAAATATCCTTAAAAAACATAAATACTGTTTTCAGACGGTGCCCCTGTTTGATCAAGAGGAACTTCTTTGGCAGGAACTTTTTCTCGACGGCGCTTTCACGTGGTAAGAATATATCTCATTTGCATTCCCTCGCGGCGGAACACTGCCCCGAGAACCCCTAAGAGAGTAGTCGGATTTACTCTGACAAAGCAGCCCCGTTTTGTCACGTTTCAGGAAAAATCGTAACATGAAAACGGTAAGGCTCTGCTTGAAGGACGGTTACCAAAGTGTCGATGCAATACGCAAACTGGGCAGTATGCTCAAGTTCTGTGACGCAGCCAGGTCCACAAGGTGTAATTCAGATTTTTCGTAGAATTTCAACGAGTGTGCCGTTTCCACTCAGCGAGCGCCGGTTCCTGCGGTGGACGGGTCGTCTCCTTCCTGCATGAGGATCCCACCGACGGCGTTCGTGTCTAGAGCTTTGCGTTAATAGTTCCTAATAGTTCTTTGCCAGTCTTACAGAATATGTCCGCTGCTCCACAGGAGTTGTATCATCAGAGCGTCGAGGTCGCTAGCCCAGCGTATATAACAGTTCGCCACAGACGGTCGGGGGGGATCAACAATACCCAGTGCGAGGTATGCTATGTTTATATCGTCCGTCCACAAAACCGTCTAGTCTTCAGAAATCTGAACGCTTATCATAACCAGTCTCACCGTCGAACTTGTTGTGGTCGAGCCGAAGACTTTCCAAATGGCCAAGAGATCCGAGCTCAGACGGAACATTGCCTGAAAAGCACACAGCGATATAGGGAGAAACTTGCGTAATTCAGTATTGGTAGAGACCTCTATACAAAACATATTTTGGAGCCAAAGGGAGCTTCAAATATACACAACGATAAATCATCAGGACCCCCATTTGAGATGGCTAAAATAGACCTCCACACTATAAGGAGTTACCACCGCTGAAGAAAGTACTTCATATTACGTGGATGTGACGGCAGTGAAAAAATCGAAACAGGACCGGTCATGTATGTTAAGTTGCTTGGAGGCCAACTCGGTGCTGATTATTTTAGCAGCTGCTGCTGTTGCTGCTGCTGCGAAGGTGCTGTTCTTCCCAATTCATTTTGCGTGGTCCTAACACCTCAAAGCTGTTGTGCGTGCTCGTACAGAGTATATTCACATACCCTTCCTTACTGTAAGGATTATTATTAACGTACGTAGTTCATACCAGGTATTTCAAACCAACCACTGTAAGGATTTTACTAACGTAGTACTACCAGTACCTACCATTGTCAAATTTGTACCCGGTGGACTTCACGCACTCGTTAATGCTACTTGCACAAAATTGGGTATTCTGACGTTTATAGCACAAACTGTCGGGGTTGACTTCGGACAACTTGAAGCAGTCATAATTGCGTTGATCGCTCGTAAACAGTTACCAAAAGAAGAAACCGATGGGAAAGCAAGTAAGGAAAACCAGGAAAGAAATGTAGCTATTGTTACTCCGTATGTTTGGCATCTACGTTTTGCTCAAGATCCACTTACTCCAACGGCCGCCTTTTGTTCACCTCATCTTGCTAGGCGCTTGTCTACGCCCAACCCTAGAGAGCTTAGGTCGACATCCTCTCGTCATTAATTGTTCGTGTATGTTTCCTACACTTAGAATCTATACAAGTCTATCAATATACCGAAATAATAGAAGAGTGGCAGTAACGAGGATTTTCAGTCCGTGTGAAATATCCATCATAACTGCACTAGGCAAGGCTGGCCGCCGGCATTCCAAAAGGCCGAACGTGGAATACATACATACACACTGTATATACACACAGGGTGATGACGAGGTATCATATGTAGTACCTGGTACCTGGTGTATAGTACCGGTATGATACCTACGTACCAGTACAAGACAGCAGTACGTATAAATAGTGTACTCCTATATCATACCCATATCAGAGTAGGGTATCCCCTAACCAAAGCCAGCCGATGCAGACAGCACAGCAGTGCCGTCCGTAGTTGCACTAGTACTGGTCGTTTTTTTCGTGTCAGCGTGCATTACGCCAAACCGACCGCATACAGTAAAGCTGGTGTTCGGCGAGAGGGAGCAAGGGCTATAATACTCGTACACCGAGGGGAAGGAGAGGGAGTAAACCTGGTTTCGAATAGGCCCTTTGGAAAACGAATAAAAATTCAAAATCCTGTAGGAAAATACAGATCTTACGTACGTATCATATGTAGCACCTCGTACATAGTACCGGTATGATACCTACGTACCGGTACAGGACAGCAGTACGTATGAATAGACTACCCCTATACCCAGCACACAGCACAGCATTACCACCGTAGCACACACCAAACACCACGCATGCATGTATGCTGGTGTGCGGCAAACTCGAGCGGTGCAAACGCCACTCATACTCCGAGTGGTAGGAGAAGGGGTGAATCTGCTACGAGACAAAAGCGACCCGCACCGGACTTATATTTGTTTGGCACAAGAACCCAACTAAAACTCGAGGGCTGCTCGCTTCGTATACGAGTCAAAAATTCAAAATATCCTCGTAAAAAATCTCCTCGTGGGATACGCGAGCAAGCACTCGATTTTGGGAGAGTGGCCGAGGCAGGCATAGGAACCCACGACTATAGCATGCGTGCTCCGGGCTCGACTCAGATCAAAAGCAGTATGCCTGCAACGTCTCCCG
>JAYJMJ010277369.1:0-12107 GCA_036873875.1 Laminaria ephemera
ATAAAGGTGCGGCCTGTGTATGTTATGCATAGCAGTGAGACCGTTGACAGAAAGGTATCGGCTCCTGCACTTGTGTGGCTGTTTGTGATTCTGTGATATATACACGGCGGGACTCTTGTCTACGACTCTCCTCTATACGGCATAGGGGAACGCCGCGCAACAGCACACGACTGGTTGCGTTACCACAGCAGTTTATTTCAACACACTCTGAAGAATGAATCCCCTACATATTATTGTCTTCGCTATTTTGGTTTTTGATTTCGCGACATGCACCACCCTGGGATTATTTGTTACGCGCTGCTCCAACAAAACAGAAAAACTCTTATTTTGAGAGGTAATGAGTCACTTGACCCAGTGGCCTAAACGAGGAAGTGAAAATGATAGTATATTAGTATAACACCCCTCTACGGTAGCACCAGTCATATCCATTGCTTTGAAGGAGCTAGGGGCGGGTGATAGCAACGTGTAGCAGTACCCGTATTGGCTACATATCGTTTCTCGGAGCTTGAGGCGCAGGTGTAGCAGCAGGAGGTTGAGGACAGGCCATGAAAGAGGCGAACGTAGCTCCACTCGTGGTTTAGGGCGCAACCGTGGGCCGTGGCGAGTCAACCACATCCGTCCCGAAGCAAATACTTCATTCGCAGCAAAAATATATTACATCGATTTTCTGCGCATCACCATAGGGTTAGACATGAATGCATCGTCAACTGCTCCTTCAGCATGAGCCACCTCAGGGACACCCTCACCAACGTGTTCACCAGACACATGGCCAACGGTGATTTCACTACCAGCTGGACCATCTAGGTGGACACACTCACCAACGTGTTCACCAAGCACACGGCCAACGGCGATTCCACTACCACCTGGACCATCTAGGTATTGAGCGACGTTCCCACAATGTGTGACACTAATCTCGGCAGAATATCCTGGAATCGATAGATCAATCGAAAGTGCAACCCGATGAACAACACAGTGGTCCAGGTAGTTAACGAATAAAAACAACAAGTGTGTTGAGAATCAAGACTTACCTGGTACCTGCTAGGGGAGGTGGTAAGATGTATTCACTTGATGCCAACTTGAGGCATTACCTAGCTTCTAACCTCGAGGGAGACGGTAACAAGTCCAGCACAACTTCTCCTTTGGGGTTTCCACAGCAATATATGGCTTGTCGTTCAGAACTATTAGGAGACGCGGAATAGCTCCGCAGTAACAAATACATTATGGAATCTTGTCATTTGTTCAAGACCCAGCCAAGTTCCAGCTTCAAGCCGGTCCGCGATGTCACTCCGGCACATCAGTTGACAAGGGAAGCATAAGCCTTTATCGCAATGTGCGGTTGAAGTCGGTTGTTCCTTTTTGATTATTTTACTTGCGTTCCTTGTCGAAAACGCTCCATTGTTATCTTGTTTGACTTCGCCTGAACGTTTCTAGTGCAAGGTACACGCTGGTTCAGGAAATAATCGACCAGAGAAGTCATCAACAGACTACGCGTGGTGTCATGCTCCAAATTATGTCAACGAGGTATTGCAGTGATTGCTAGGAACAGCCGGAGACAATACCGCCTTCGGATGGTTTATCGGGTACAAGTTGCGGCCGTTAACACGCCTAACGCGCTTAAACAAAATATTTCGTCAAAATTCTACAATAAAAACAATGAGTCATATGTGTGCGGGGCTGAGCGGGGCGCAATTTAGTTTCGCCTAGCGGTTGCTGCTTCCACGCGTGCTAGCACAGGGGTAAACCCTTTCTGACTGACTGGGCTCCTCAACTGAAGACCTACCCAATGTCATTGGATGTGTACAATATCCTTCGCTAAACATTTAGGCTGTGGGGTTGTTCATCGGTTTGCACTTCCGTATATTATCACAGCCAGGGTCTGGGTGATGTATGGGCCTCGCCAAATGAGAGCCTCAGAAAATGTAGGTGCTGCCGTTATCGTAGCACGTGTCTTTGCATACTGAATCTCAGTCACTTTTCTGAAAAATGGACGAATGCCACCAGGAGCTCACCTTTTGTCGCCGTCTGGCACTGGGTTTTATTGGATCTAGACGATTTTTTTTCACATACATGTGTCCCTTGATGTATGGCGGATGGAGTGACGGAAATCTCAGCTTGATAACATTGTTTTTCACTGGCTTTCTGGGGTCCCAATGTCGCAATAGTCCTATAAAACCCCTTATGCCACGTGGGCAACCGTGTAACCGGGGGAAAAAAACGCTATCAACATGGATGGATCTTCCGTAAAGCCATCGGTCACACATCAATGAACACGAGTCCAAATTTTGGTCCAGATCCGTTCCACACCGGCGTGAGATGGATCTGAAGACTTCTTCTCCGGTAATTGATTTCCTGACTCAGCCTGTAACCAAACAGCATGGTACAATATTTTCTGAGCTCGCACAACCGCGCACGGTCTGTCTGCTTCGACGTCCTAACACTAGGTATCGCTTAAGGGGGCGTGTTGAACACAGAGCAGATTGACTTGCGTCTCTAGCTTCTATTATAGTTTCTAGCTTGTAGAGTATTTCTTGCTAGCTAGTAATGCGCCCACGGGTATTGATTGACGAAACTTCATCGCGTGTTGCCACCGCCCACACGCGGATCTAAATATGTCGTTCAAGTAGCATTTTGTTCCCTATGTTTAGCATTTGCCAACATCCTCAGTGTTTCTCTAGTGACTGATGTTTATCAACAGGGGGGTGTTGGAATGGGGAGTCTGACGTCAATACTCATGCCATTGATGTGTAGTCACTGCCGACCAGTGCGAGAATCTTTGTTCGTGTTTTCCGCCGAACTATATGTGCGGCGAGACTAGCATTTTCGTAGGCCCCCTTCGTCGCTCGGTACTGGAATTATGGACGCTCAAAATGGCGGTACGACCAGGGC
The DNA here is from genome assembly GCA_036873875.1 of Laminaria ephemera. NCBI lineage: Eukaryota > Phaeophyceae > Laminariales > Laminariaceae > Laminaria > Laminaria ephemera. The sequence continues at coordinate 2,887 of JAYJMJ010277369.1, forward strand.
AATAATCCTTCTACTTAATACTGACAACAACGATACCACAACGGAGGCGAAAACCCTCCCAAAAACGCCCACACTGCCCTTCCGCCCATCATCGTGCTGTTTTGGTTTTCGAGTCACCAAAAACATTACAAGAACCTGTACTATTCGTGTTTCAAGCCTCAACGTCTCGACCACGAGTTAAGTAGGTCTTGTCGCGCTGCGGCGTACACGGCGATGTGTACCATATTTTATGTGCCCATGTGTTGATTGTATTCCGGTGGAACATCTCCGTCGTAAACCAGAGAACAACCAACATTGATTGCATGGTGCCTCCCGCAATTTCAACAGTGGCATTTGGTAAGTTGGAACATTAATGGTAAATGGCTTGCGTATTGAAGCTGAATACATGAAACTTAGAACACAACCGATGAAGTCCCTAATCACTCGATTGCGCAGCCTCTTCCGTGCTTGCGTCGAGTAAATCATTTGGGAGAGATAGTTGTTTTCACCCTGGGCGATCAGTGATAGGACCCGAGCCGCGGCGGAGCCAGAGATCGGAAGGGGGTAGCCGCGGTGGAGGCAGGTGTAGTAGTAGCGTCTGATGCAAATGTTTGGAACTGATTGGATGAAATGGGTCTGATGCTGGGTGATCGATTGCATTGTTTGAACTTTGAATTGCGAACCTGATCGAGATTGATTTGATTATTTTTAGGTTGGTTTTGGTGTGGGCATTAAGAGAGGCTTATTGTTTGGCATGACAAATCTCGATCCACGGTCACCCGAGATTGAAGTGGCCATGAACTATGCAGGGTCGCGTTCGGTCCAGTTTGAGTATTTATGAGTTGAGAATTATCCCGCCGACGCGTTGGTTTTTCGTTTGGTCGCGCGGATTTATCCCATGCTTACTTGAAATATATGGATTTGTACATTACATGTCATGCGTATTCGGGGATAATGAGGGAGGAGTTATGTTTTGATTTTGAGAGTTGATTATGGCTGGTTGAGTCTGGTTCTGTCTCTATAGTATCAGTAGTAAATGTGGATGAAATATTTGCGGTGGGGCAGGACAGTAGATGCGACCAGTTTTGTGACGACTTGAACCGCCTTGTTCCGATCAACAACTTGGGAGAGCTGAAGTGGTGTGCTGGTTGCCATTTATCTCGGTAGTTTGAGGCCGGTACTTTGAGCACTTCACAGCAAGCTTTCGCTGAAAACAGATCTGCGAAGTTCCGCGTTAGTTCGAGTAGGAGAACTCCACTCTCCCCACCAGCCTGAAGCTTGAAGAACTCGACGAGGATGAGCCTGTAGGCGATTGGCCATTCCGTGAACTGGTAGGGAGGTTGACGGGGCTTGCTAACCAAAAGCGACCTGACATTGCGAACGCAGTAAGGGCCGTAGCTAGGTACGCAAATAAGCCGAGGGAGGTACACTGGGGGACTACGATTGGTATTTTGGATGTTTTTGCTACGAGTGATTTAGGTATTACGTTTCAGAGGGGCGGTGAGCTTCAGCTGGTAGTGCTTGCGGACGCAGACTATGCTGCTAGTAAGGCTACGGAGAGAAGGTCGGTTTCTGGTGGGGCGGTTATGTGCGCGGGGCCATGCGTGTCTAGTTTTCGAGGACTCAAACGTGCGTGACGCTTTCGACCACTGAAGCTGAGTACGTAGCGATTGGTGACTCTACCAAGGAGGCGATGATTCTGCGGTATGTGTGGAGCTTTATTTTTCCTGGTTTGGGATCACAGTGTATCAGGGTTTTCGAGGATAACGAGGGAGTGATACAGTTAGCGCAGAATCCAATGTGCGCGTCAAACTCGAAGCATATTGACATTCGCCACGACGTTCTGAGGGAGCTTGTGTTCTGGGGAGAGTTTGTCATTATCTCCGTGAAGTCAGAGATGCAGCATGCAGACTTGTTGACGAAACAACTCTCCAGTGAGATTTTTTGCTTTAACCGGGATTTTCTGGTTTATGTTTGATGCACCTTTTCGGGATGGAAATAGTTTATCTTGATTTAAGAGTTAAGGTTGTATTCGTCAGTTTTTCAGAGTTTTTTTGTAGTTTGAGTTTGTTTCGCGAGAAGTGCCATGTCATAAGACAACAGTGAATGATGGTTTTCTTTTGGGAGTGTTCGATACTTGGTTTGCTTCCATTAGTAGGGAGGCTACTGTTTGATTTTTTCTTTTGTTGCTTTTCTCTTGGTTTGGCAAATTTGATTTTGAGTTTGAAAATTTGATTTTCGATTTTTGATTTCAGAACTTGATTTTTGCTTTGAGGATTTAAATTTTTGTTTTTGATTTAGTTATATTTTGGAGTCATTACGATATTTGCGATGTTTTGGTATCAACAATGTGGCATCGTGCTACATATGTCGTGCACTACGTCGGGTGAAATTGGTCGTATAATTAGCAGTGGTGGTATCAGTGGTATAGCTGGTACTGAGCAGGGCGGATGATTGTTGTCGTGCACCGAGGAGGGGGGGTGTTGGTTGTCCACTGGTGTACGACACGGAGATTTTCCACCGGAGATTAGAGAGTTCCATACTTGATGAGGAATTATTGTAGTGTGGATGTGAATGTGCTCCTGCGGGAGATTGAGTGGCGGGCAACATGTTGTGACCCTTGCCTTAGTCGATGGTTCGATAATATATACATGAGTTTGCGTGATCATCTGGGAGTCTATCTCGTCCAGTCAGTATCCAACCATGTAAGACCTGTCAACGCTGTGAGAGGGTTTAACCAACACCATGCTAATGTTTACCATGTTGTATTACGCAGTCTGCAATCCGACAATGTGCAGCGTAGGTGTCAATACAAACAACATTATTAGTCTGTCATTCTACAGCTGCGACGGCAGATACAGCGGCAATATACTGTGTACCCTGAAAACTTTTGTAACGCTACGCCGTACGACTATCAGACCGATATGCCGCTAACTAAAATCTTGCGGTTAATGCACGTCGTAGGCGGGTTAAGGCATGCAATGGGCAGTAAGACATGACGATACAAAAACAATTGGGTCAAGGCCCGACTTATGGCGTTATTATGTCTTTGACCGTTCACGAAATGCATTAGACTGTGTCTTACTGCTTATCTATTCTTGACCTAGCATGCTGTAAGTCAAACATTAAGTGGCCCCTCACCCCGGTATTAAGGAGTTCCATGTATATCGGCGGTGGTTGGTGCGCAATACATGCCATATACATTCTCACATTATATCGAACGTGGTGCTTTGCGTTGCACATGATAGGCACGTAAACTCTCAATAGCGCATAATACAGCTCTCTGCAGCGAAAGAGCTTTAAGGCGACACGTGAAGCATGGCCGTACAGGCGCGATCACTTTGCCTGCCCTGGGCGGTTCGGTAGTTGGCCCCGAACTCAGTGTTTTCGCAGTTCATACTACGTCGGCGTTATTTATATGCTCAAAACGTGCCTTAGTGCTGATATTCACCGGCATATCCGTTGCCTTACACAACTAAGGAACTTGTGGCACGATACACCATGTACACGGCAAGCCTCTGCTTAGAGCGAGGGTCGCAATAGCGTGATAAAGGTCAAGCCTGCGTTGAGACCGGCTGGAAAGGGGCTGAACCACCGTGACCCTTTCGGGGCCCATGTATAGCGACCAAACCAAAGACAACTACGATATATCAAGAGTCTACTGAAGAGCTTGCAGCAGTTCAAGTATCACCACGCTTGCGAGCGTGTCGTATACGTCGCTCCTTACGTTGCGTTTCCGGTACACACCCTATCACATGCTATTTACTGCTGTCACACATCAGGCTACGTTGCTGTCTGTGCATTAGCTTACAATGTACCGGATGGCGCTTGCTATGATAGGGCTAGCACGGTTTAGGCCAAAGTATTTCCGGCTGACGAACGAGGAACTACAAAAATCGTTGCAATACAGTTTTTTTATACACTTTGTTTTTGCTATACCTAGGTCATGGGGTTGTTCATCGGGTTGCGCTTTCATGTTTTTTGTTAACAGTCACGTTTGGGTAAATTATATCACTTCTGCAGTGAGGAGTGATATAATATATAGGTGTTATAATACCCCTACCGTAGCATACGTCATGGCTAATTTTTTTTCCGATTGATGGGGCTCCTTAACATAAAATCGACGAAATGTTGTATATTTCTTTCAATCTTAATGTTTATATGCCTAGGCCATGGGTCTGCTCATCGAGTTGCACTTTCGGTGCATTCACAAATCAGTACTGGGGTGAGGTATAGAGCTCTCCAAGTGAGGAACCTCAGAAACGAAATGGTGCACCTCTATCGTAGCCTGTGTCGGATGCCTTTCTTTGGCATTGTTAAGCAGCCACCGGATTACTACTACTATACAAAGTGTCATGTCTAACAGACTATGACTGCCAGACCCATTATTCGATACGCTTGACAAGACGCTCCCCTCCCAGGCCCGCGTATTGGTGTCAACGGCCAGAGCTGTTGCTGTAACCGTCGCATGTCGCACTCCCGCCTTACTCCTCAACGCAATCTCAGGGTGGCTGCAGTAAGCTTGCCGCCACAAGTATCAGGGAACGTTGTTGTAAAACCGACAGCCTCCCAGTACAGCACATTTACTCACAGTGTGTGCCTCTTACATGCCGAGATGATCAGGCCAACGATATGCCAATCGTGACCACCCTACTCCTGCTCTCCAATGCTGTCCTTCCACATCTTCGGTTCACGGTTTGGCTACGTAAGCGCCATTTATCCAAAAATAGGTGTCTTTCTCATCCCAAATGTTCTTCATAGTCACTTGGTACCACCTTAGAACTTCTTATCACAGCCGCAGAGCCTCGACACGTACAATCGCAACGCAGAAGTCACTTTCCAGCCGTGTCCAGCACTGCGGAAACCCAGATCCACGCACAATCGACAACAGGGACGCGGACTAGGTTTGTTGCCGTCCAATAGGCCACGCCACGTACTCCACCCGACTCATTCCACAAGACTGCTCCAACGATGAGATAACACACCAGACTAAACAAATTTTCTGCTAATATGATCCCAGGATAGCTGTTTGGGTACATATCATGTATCGTCCAGGCGGGATAAAACACCCAGTGCAGCAGCCCGAAGTACGCTTCCGATAACCCCCACCCTAGCAGCATCGGCTGCAGGAACGGCAGCAGTGCCAAAGTACTATCACGGTCAGCTGATCGTAAGTTAGCCATCCTCAACCCGTTCATCAACCAAACGAAGATGATCAAGTACAGGGCAGCGAACAAGAAATCCAAAGCATCGAAGCCATGATTAAAGTAGGCGTGAAGATCGTACGAATCTTTGTCTGAGACGACAAGCCATAAAACCTCTACAGTAAACCTCAGCGATATTACAAAGGCCCCAATATATAGAATGCGACGCCCTCCATGCGGAGCTACGTTGCGCCACATTTGTACCCAATTGGTCTGTGTCAGTTGACGTCGGTACCAAGTCAGTATGAATACCAGCGAAAATCCTCCGAAACAGGATTCAACCCAGCGTGAGGTCGCCGGATGGACCAACCAAAGAGGGCCCTGCGCAGCCCAACCCAACGTGAACAAGGTGATCACCAACCACTGCCAAGAGCGAGGGAAAATGATACGACCTGGTAATGATGTCGTGGTCCTCGCAATAACACCTGTCAGCAGGAACGCAAACGCCGTTACGGCGGTTGGTTGTTCATTTATAACAAAATCCCAAGTCAGGACGTCGCAGTCACCACCCTTTTCCGAAGGGTTACAACTTTCTGCTTCTTTCAGTTCATCAACCGCCTCAGCGTTTCCGGTGACTTTTACCGCGAATACAGCAAGCCCGAAACTCAATCCAACAAACTCTAGCACCCAGAAGAGGATCCATTCGCCGCTAATATTCTTGAGCACCGCCATCGCCTTCTCATCCTATGGCACAGCCATCATCGACGAGCAGTACATGATCAACAGGGCACGCGGGCGGGATAGAGTCATTTATTGAGTGACGATCATGGAAGAAAAGACGGTGCGGTCAGAATTGTCACTGGTGCGAAACGACCAGTAAACAACGCGAACGTAACGCGTTCGAATATAACTCCAGTGGGGGTCAGAGCCGACACTGAGTCTGGTATTATATATCATAACAGTTGAGAGCGCTTAAGCGGTCCGTCCAATGTAAAAGAGCGTAGTAACCTGAACCTTTGCATATACGCAGTATCACACATGTTCGGTGTTCGTTATGTGAAGAATGGAAGCTTACCACATCAGCGATGAAGAGGACCGCAGCAGATCCAAGAACCAGCTGTAAGTTTTCTGTGGCAGAGTAAAAGAGTACCCGAATGGATGCCCCGATCAGCATCGCAAATGTTGATAGCAGAACCACGCCGAACACCCTCCGTCGGGTAAACAAAATGAAGTCCGGACCGCGTCCTTCCAAGAGAAGAGCACAGCCACACCACACATCTGCCGCCGCAATAGACAGAATGAGATACATGGCGCCCGCAATCGCCACAATGGAGTAGTCTGCGAGAACTTCATTCTCAGAAGAGGGCCTGCCGACAGGCCTATTTCCGGCCACAAACCACAGCCCGGCGTAGCAGATGGCTTGAGACTGACAGGCGGTGAAATCGTGGTTCGAAAAGGGCTAAGTTAGGACTTGACAGAGATAACTGCAAACAGTTCGTCCTTACCAATACTGTTGACATATATCACGATCGGAAATACGGTTGTGAGGGTTACAACACTAGGCTAACCCCGCGATCTTACTAGCATCGGGTACCGATAGCAGCCGGATAGCTTCTGTCATTAGCGGCACATCGCCATATTCATAATGAACGGTCAAATACGGTGCGTCACTGAACATGCCTCCGCTCGAACAAATAGGAAAGCAGTGTGGTAGGCTTGCGGACGTTCACAACCCACAACAATCAGCATGTACAGCAATCAGCAGGTCATTTCGAAATTGATATGGCTTCTTTGGACGTCATCCACCGAGGCGGGTGGCACCGCGGAGCCCCAGCCCCTCGCAGACACGACCGCAAAAAATAAAACAGTGAAGATGCTGAGGAGGCGCATGTATGGAATAATTTGCTTCTCACAATAATAATGACCCAGGCCGCAGCAGTCTGAGAGCGTGACACATAACGTGTGTTAACTCCCGGAAACGGCTCGCCGCACGCCCACAGATACACCGAGTCCGGCAACACATCTGCAAGCTTGAAGTCAGACCCGGGCCAACGTGTGCTGTCCAATGCCGGTGATCCTTCGTTCTCCGCCTTTTCAGATTCCACCGGTTCTGACGGTTGAAGTTGCATCCCAGGGTCCGCCAATGCGAACGATGACATTTCAGTACCAGACCGTGCTGACGATGATCGTTCCATTGGCAACCGGCCCCTCTCAAGATCCATCTTTGTGTTGTCGATGAGAAGCACAGGGGGCGGGGATATTATCGTACAGAACGAAGAAAGATCAGTATGCGTAGCAGTGTAGATTCGGTTTCAACTTGATGTCGGCATGCATGTAACAGGTCAACGAGTCGTAGCTTTCTGTCCGTGCCGAACGGGTTTTGCTTTACCCACGATACGCGGGGATATTTGGACTCCGTTCTTCTTCCATATCGGTCGATTACACCCGATCACGTTTCAACATCAACTCATTTGTTCCGTGGACGAATCTGCACATCATTGTATTTAATGGTTCTGCTCCTTATTGCTGTACGTCGATCGTCGATACTCGAGGTACACACAGCAGCTGTCGCTCCACCCCTCCTCGCCCGAACCAAAGGTAGACGAGCGCCTCAACACATGTTTTTCACAATGATATGTTGCGTATCGTATTAGAACCATCTCTTGCCCGCGGACCTCCGCGTAGTGCACGACATCATTTTAACACTTGGCAAAGATCATGCCATTGTTAAGCTGCTCGTTAGTCACCCCATTGACTCCTTTACTATCCACGCCAGCTCCCCACACACCGTCCTTGTCTGCTGGGGCTCCTCCCCCGTGCATGCAACGACAATTGCAGGCGTTAATGTCTGTCCTCACATCGTCGACTCACCCTTGCGGCCTGTCTGGGCAAGCACGTGGGTGTAGGACAAGAGGTGGTGCTTGCGCCTCCGTTTTCATCAACCGATGCAGCAAAATATCACGGAGCGGCAAATCTGCTCAAGCGTGCCAGAGTGGGCTTCGATCGGGTTGCAAGTAATGCTCTCGTACAGCAGCGACTCGACAACCTCGGCGTTTGCCACCCACACGTCACGCTATTAACGTACACTAAAGTCGTATTATACTGCGTCAAGCTACATTGCCAGACGAAATGTCGCCATTTAAATCGTAGTATCCACTAAAACCCTCGTCCAAGCGCCCAACCCTGATAACAAACGGCCGTACTTTATCCATTCAATTGACAGAAGACGGTACCTTCTCCGCGGCTTTCGTTAAACGTTGAGTTATATCTTTCCCGGCATCTGAGACGTTGCTCCCAAAGCGTGCGGTTAGTGCATGTCATTACATCCTTCGTTTTTGGCTTGTCGGGTATATTGCGTCATGTATGGCGGAGCCTCGAATCACTTGGGGGTAGTGCCCTAGGCCACGGTAGCAGTCTGGCTCTGGTATATGGTAGGCCTGGTTCAACGTTCTCGGTGGGGCATCCCTCAAACGGTTGACAGGACGTGGTTGTTGCTGTGGCTGACGTCCCTGACCCCGACCAAGATGGAAGACCCCGCCTCTCGTCTGATCCTGCTGCATGTCGCCGTACTGTGGGCAGGGGATGTGTGTGCCCAGCGCTCGGTCGCGGGACAGGAACTATCCGGCCGCTATTACCGTTGTGGCTAATCTGCAGCTGCCATTGTTCCTCCTCCAATTTGTTCTCGCTCCTGCTCCTCTTCACCGTATGAGTGGGAGTGTGTCTGCTGTGGCAGCCACGCGTCGTATTCCAGCCGCGTTGGCAGAATATTCTGCGATCTCAATACTCTTGCTTCACTCATGCCCTCTCAGGGCGACAATCGTGGCAGCATTTGTGCTGACAGGGGCGGTGGCAGCTACTGTAGACGCGATACCTTATCTTCCGTTTGCTACCCGTGTCCTTGTCCCTCCCTGTCCCTGTCCCTGCCCCTGCCCCTGCCCCTGCCCCTGCCCCTGCCCCTGTCCCTGTCCCAGTCCCAGTCCCAGTCCCAGTCCCAGTCCCTGTCCCAGTCCCAGTCCCAGTCCCTGTCCCTGTGCCTGTCCCTGTCCCTGTCCCTGTCCCTGTCCCTGTCCCTGTCCCTGTCCCTGTCCCTGTCCCTGT
>JAYJMJ010277396.1:0-12104 GCA_036873875.1 Laminaria ephemera
TGTCCGCCCGTATATCCGGCCGACTTGCTATCCCGCCGTTCCAGGGGGGGAGAGTGTTATAAGGCTTAGTTTGGGTATAGGCAATTGGTTAACCTTTTTTACCAGTGTCCAGTGGTCAAAAGGACTAATACCCCACTAATACCTTAACAGCCAGACGCGTGCTACGGCACTAGGTATTGGTATAGCACTTTTGTGCGAGATGTTCTCTCTGAGTGATCTCTGAGTGATCGGCTCCTCAACTAACTGAGAAAACTATCGAATATATTTGGAAGCCCATTTGTGTTTCCAAAAATCTTTTGTTGTACCCTAGTACACCCTATTAATAGTACACCCTAGTACAGCCTAGACAAAAGGGACTATTCATCGGGCGGAGCGAACACTGATTCTCAAGTTCGAGTTTTGTGGAGGAATGGAGATCCTCAAGTGAGGAGCGTCAGAAAGAATATGAGATGGACCTTTACCGTGGCATGCGTCGCAATGCAAGTTCCATGAAGAAGGTTCCTGGAGTGCCATGCGGTTTAACGAAGCGCCATGGCGTGCCACGCACATTTAACGAGGTCCCACGAGGCTTCATGCAATGTACGAGGTGCTATAAGGTTGTCATGCTTGTGCGGTGAGGTTTCTTGAGGTTTCATGAGGTGTCGTGAAGTGCTATGGAGTCTTATGAACGTCTGATGAGGTGCCATGAGGTGGCATGGCGTTTCGTTTGGCGTGTGCTACGATAGGGGTGGCATTTTTTGCATACAATATTTTTCTGAGAAAGACGGGGCTCCTTAACCCAGTATCGTCGGAATGTCGTTCTTGTTTTTTTGCGACATTATTCGTTGTATACCCAGGCCATGGGATTGTTCATCGGGTTGCACTTTCATGTTTGGGTGGGGTAAAAACTTCTCAAGTAATAACCCTCAGGACGTTCAGGTGCCGCCCTATGGTACGATTAGTACTACTATTAGTACTATTAGTACCATGCGTCATGAGGTTTCACGAGGCGCCATGAGGGTTCATGCGGTGCCATGAATTTTCACATGGAGTGCCATGAGGTGCCATGGGGCTTCATGGACTGTCATGAGGTGCTATGAGGTTTCATGAGGTTGTACTGAGTGACGTGTGCAAGCCCCACGAGGGTTAATGGAGTGCTATGAGATTTCATGAAGCGCCATGAAGGTTCATGAGGTTCCATGAGGTTTCACGAAGTGCCATGAGGTTTCCGTGAGGTGCTATGAGTGCCATGAGGTTTGATGAAGCGCCATGAACGTATCATCAAGTGCTATGAGGTTTACTGAGACGCCATGAAGTGCCATGGGATGCCATGAACGTTTTATGAGGTGTAGTGAGGTTACATTATGTGTGTTAAATGATGTGTCGTTAGGTTTCATGAGGCGGCATGAGGTGCCAAGAGGTGCTGTGGAGTGCCATGAACGAACGTTTCAGGAGGTACTACATGAAACCTCATGGCACTTCACGAAATCGTGTGGAACCAGATGGCACTACATGAAACGTTCATGGCGCTTCAATAAACCTCATGGTACTTCATGGCACTTCATCATCAAACGCCACGGCACTTCGTGAAAAAGCATGGCACGTCAAGAAACCTCATATGGCACCTCATGAAACCTCATGGCAACCGAAAGGCTCCTCGTGCCACCTCATGGCACGTTTCATGAAAACGTCATGGCACCTTATGGCACTTCATGAAACCCCATGGCACGTCATGGACCCTAATGACACTTCACGAAACTTCATGGCACCTCATGGCGCACCTCGCGGCACTTTATGAAGTCGTGGCACTAAATGAAACCTCACGGCATCTCATGGTGCGTCAGGAAACGTCATGGGACTCCCACACAACGAGCTCACGTCTACTCGAATCGCAGTGCCATGGAAATTCCATGACAACAGTGTCATGGCAGCTTCCTGAAAGCTGCCATGAAACCGCCACACGGCAGTGTTTTCATGGCATGACACGTCTTCCATGAAAGCCCATGAAAAAAGCGCATGAAGTCCCATAAACGTCCCATGAGGTGCGCCATGAAACCCCATGAAAGTGTCACACGTGCTACGATAGAGGTGCACCAGTTTTTTTCTGAGGCTCCCTCACTTGAGGAGCTCTGAACCTCACCCGCAAACTGATTTTAATTAAACTGAAAGTGCAACCCGATGAACAAACCCATTGCTTAGGGTATATACAAGTAATTCAGATTGAACAAAAAAAGAACGACATTCCGACGACTTTGGGTTAAGGAGCGCCTTCATTCAGAAATAACAAAAAAGTAAAATCCAAAAAGTGCTACCTCTATCGTCGTAGCACGCGTCGTGTCATAACCGTCCCATGGAAGTGCCACGAGGTTTCGGCAAGTAAGTGTCATGGCGCGCGCTACGATAGAGGTGCGTTCTATTGTGCTGAGGCTCCTCATTCGAGGAGGTCCATACTAAAACCAAACGCTGATTGTGACAACTGGAAGTGTGCAACTCGATGAACAATTCCCATCGCCTAGGTACACAAGGAGATATTATTTTCTAAACATTTGGAAACATCCGGTAGTTCCTTACTGTAGTTGACAAGCCCCCATCATTCAGACAAGTTTTGGCCGAAAAGCGCTATACTAATACCTAGTAGCGTAGCACGGGTCCCCATTGGCGGTCACGAAACAGCAAAATAGTCTACACCCCTTTTCGAGGTTCCGTCCGTTTTCAAAGCTTGCCTCCTTTTCAGTTTTGTGTAACGACTTCCCCCTCTTTGCTTCCTTCCGCGCTGCAGGTGTCGTCTCGGCTTTTCTCTTTCGACCATTCCCGTACACAGCCAACACTTCCCAACCCACCTTTAAGACGTAGATACAGTATCACAACCGATCCCTGCGCTCTCGTTTAGATGTCGCCTACCAGACAGGCTTTACCTTCCGTAAGAGCCATGTTCTGGCCTGATGGTATTAAATGCCGGTGGGAGTAGCTTATAAAAACTGGCGGATTAGCCTGACGGTATTGAGTACCGGTGGAAAAACCGGTAAAATCGGGTTGTGTTCTGGATCTCTGCACTTATATTCATACGAACTATAATCATCATGTTATCAACCGAAAATGGTCCAGCCGTGGTGATAAGTCATCATGGGTCTGATGCAAACAGCGGCACAGAAGAAACAACTAAACGCTGAAGAGTAACCGAATACAATGATACCAGTGTTCACTCTTACGAAGTCGACCCAGCAAGACCGATATTCGGCGACGTATGCCCACTGAGGCCTATAACCTACTGTATGAACAGCACATACATGGGCCAGGAACCTGGTACGTGGTAACAGTGATTGAAGAATGCATCACATACACTGGCCGCCGGCACACTACATCAAATATAGGATGCACACATTTAGCACGTTTATCAAAAGTACATGCTACAAAGGGTAAGAACACGAAACGTGCTGTAGCCGCCTCTACTGTAAGACTACGATACCGAAGCGACAGCTCTCACAGAGCAATACACTACCAACAAACCACACACTCAGCTGTTCTACCAATCCTGAAACTTACTGTACTGTACCCTGTCCTGCAACATACCGTACCAGGTGTGTTTGTCGTGGCACTCGATTTCTCCACCTATCCAGACAACAAGCAACTCCGTCGTTCTTGGCGTGGACAAATTTCTGTTCCACCATAGCCTTTTTTGTGGTCGCTGGATTGGCCCGAGCGACGAAATCAGGGCACAGAGTCGAGATAATTTATCTCGGGGGGGGCGGGGAGGGCGGGACGTGCCCTGCATATTATCATCCAGCGCTCCGGCAACATCAATGTTTAGCCCATCACGACATCCAATGTCGGACCCGTACTATATGTTTGATCAGTGTCGCGGCCACGTCAAGGTTTAGAAAATACGCCCATTACGACATCCAACATCGGACTCGGGCTGGAAGGTTTGAGCACAGACCTCTACTAATCACCCCCGATCATCCACTTATAATCACATATCACTCCCCTACGAAGAGAGGCACAAACCCTCCCCCGGCAGCAGGACCAGCCCCCTCGGGGTATTATCAGCGTCCGGGCCGGGGGGGGGGTGGGGGGTTATGGATATGATCACGTCCTGGCCGCACCAAATTGAGAAAATACACCCTTCACGACATCCAGTATCGGGCCCAGGCTGTAAGGTTTGAGCACCCCTCCATCATTGACCCCCCCGATCACCCACTAAGAATCGCGGTCACTCCCCCATGAAGAGAAGCACAAGCCCCACGACGGCGGCAAGTCCAGTCACACCAAACGCCGAGAAACCTCCTGATGACGCGCTAGGTAGACCCCCGTTAGCTCCCGACTCGATCGCCCCGGCTGGCTGAGCGTTGGGGGAGGGGGTGGGAGCGGCGGCGGCGGCGGGTCCGCCATTGTCTGTCGAAGATGAGCTTTCGGTAGGTGTGCTTGGGGCAATACTCCGGCTGTCCTCCGGGGACAGCGTGGGTTCCTCTGAACTTGTGGAAGATGATGTGGGATCGCAGCCGCCGCAGTCGATTTGAAACTGTGTCTCGTTGACAGGCAAGAAAGCCCCCGTGCCGGTGACATCACCTGGTTATCACGACAAAAGAAAGGCAGGATTGTTAGTTGTGGCATCAGACGAGGACGGACACAAATGGAGCTGCACCAAGAAGAGAACCGCACACGGCATGAATATTCAATTACCTCCCGACACCATAAACTTCCATTCAGTTAGGAATCCTGACACGTTAGATGTGCCCAGCTTCACGAGTATTGTGAAAGCAGTGCCAAACCCACAAGCCACCTCTGTTTGTGTCTGGAGTAGTTTTCCCCACCGCTACGAGGGAAATCTCCAAAATTTTTGTGTTACCGCTTACAACCCCAACCATCATTTTATGTCGTCATGGCAGACCCACTAAGTGGGATGATGCTTGCGATATACCAGGTACACCCTAGACACATGCTATATATGGTAGAGGTGTACCTTTTTTTTCTGAGGCTCCTCACTTGGGGAGCTCTTATCCTCCTGCCCGAAAACTGATTTGGAGAAAACTAAAAGTACTACCCGATGGACAAATCAGATGACCTAGGTATACATTGAAAATTATTGCAACAAAAAAAACAAGGAAATTCCGACGATTTTGGGTTAAGGAGCCCTGTCATTCAGAAACCGTCTCAGGCAGAAAGTGCTACCTCTATCGTAGCATTTAAATCACTGAGCTAGCAATCAGCGCCGACTCGTTCCGTCTAATATCTATGTTGGGACTCACAGTACCACGTGGAGTCCGCAGGGTGTACCTCTGTTGCATTGTCGTCTGATATGCAGGTCGGGACGATGCCGCTGTCACTTGACATGTTCGCGTATGTCCCCGCGACCCAACGAACCTGTCCAAAGGCGCAAAACACGCAATCAAAAGTGAGACACGGAGCAGCGGCTCTTTTTGGAGAAGAGCGCCTGCATGCTGACGCGTGCGACGATAGAGGGTAGCACCTTTTGGCTGAAACGTTTTCTGGGATGACGAGGCTCCTTAACCCAAAATCGTCAGAATTTCAATTCTTTTTTTTGGAAAACAGTTTTCGTTGTATACCTATTAATAGGTCATGGGATTGTTCATCGGGGAGCATTTTTAATTATGTCCAAATCGGTTTTTGGGTGAGGAATAGAACTCCTTAGCTGAGAAGCCTCAGAAAAAAAAAAATGGTGCACCTCTACCGTTGCACGCGTCTGTTTTCGATAGCTAGCTTTCGTCTACGGTTTAGGTTTGGCGGAGCTCGTCGGGGCTGTTTGGACGGTGAAACGTCGTCCACAAGAAAGTTGGGTTTTCCCCCTGACAATACAAAACAAAATGCGTGAATAAAGAGTGTAACGCATGATACACCTCTTGAGGGATGGAATCCGCGACTAGCCAACCCCCTTCGCCCCTTACGACGGCAACCTGAAACGCCAGCATCGTCACCTACCACCGGATGCAAAGGCGAAAGGTTGACTTACATCGTGTGTCCCCTGTCTAACGTCCATCGTGTCCCCTCTCTAACTTCCATCGTGTCTCCTCTCTAACTTACACGATATCCCTTTTCTAACTTACATGGTATCTCCTCTCCAATTTACATCGTGCACCCTCTCTGACTTACATCGTGTCCCCTCTCGTCGATAGACGCAGCAAACACCGCGTTCGTGCCACCTTCCAGCTCATCGCTTGTCTGGGCATAATGACTAGTGCCGCCCACAGCCGTGTCCGTGTAACACCCTTCGAACTCATCCAGCTGTGACGAGGTTATTGTGATAGAGGAAGCATCGCAGTATAACTCGTCCGCGGAACTGGGGCTGGTTATGGTGGCTGGGTCGTTCCCAGAGGCTGGCGAGGGAGTAATTAATCCGACTTCTGCTGGTGTGCCCGAAGCTTCGCCGGAACACCCGCACTCAACTCCGAAGCTTTCTTGGGAAAAGGCCACCAAGGTGCCCCCAACCAAGCCTGGCAAGACGGATTTGTGAAGGGGGATGATCACTAAATCTGCAAGAAGAGTATGCCATCAAGCCTATTAATAGCAAGATCGACTTGTGAGGGGGGATCACAAAGCCTGCAAGCGTACAGCCACCAAGCCTAGCAATATTAACTTGTGAGAGGATGATCACACAAAGTCTGCAAGAGTGTGCCACGCACTTTATGTAACACGGTAATATGTACATACTCTGGTGTCCGTACTGAAGCTTCTCCCTAGAGAACTTCAAATTTCGTGGTCACATAATACGAGGCAGAAACCACGAATCGCACAAGACCGGACATACGAAGACGCCCTTCCATCTGGGAATACTGACTGCTTCAAACAAACACAACAGTAGACAGATCAAACGAATCGTAAGTTGATACCCGGTATTACACTCGGCGTTCCCACGTATCACAGTGTTTCACCATGTCGGGAACATCGAGTTACAGACTATTGACATCGGGACGTGGACGTGACATTCAACGCACTCACAGGACCAGGAACCGGCGTCCTCTGGATGAGAATTGACAGTCCAGGATCGGTCGGAAACGCATTCAGGGTCGACGTCCAGTTCGCCGCCGCTGAAGCCGAGAACCTTCCCTGCAACCCATGCGAACTGCGCGAAACGGTTCATGTCGACATGTTGAGAACAGGCAGGGGTAAGGATAGGGGTTTTGATCTTGCTTAGCGTACATCATCATGCGCGGACGATGGCTACTGTATTGTGTGGAAAGTCGCCTGCTATCAGATGCCATCCAAATTTGGATGGGTGTGTTGCTTAACCCCCTCCCCCCCCCGCCTGGTCACAACGTCGAGAAGAAAACGCCACCATACATACACGTTGAGGATGCTTTGCCTGTAATAGCTGCGCACATCAGTTAAAGTGATCTTCGCACGATGTTGCGCAACAACGCTGAGTTTCTACTTCCACCAAAAACATGCGGTCTCTACATTGAGTAGGTCGCACCGGATCAAATGCTGGGTTGGTTTTCGTTTGATGGTGACGGTCAGGTCTACAGTGGTGACTACGCCAGACGATGAACTGTTCCAGGAACAACGGCGTATTGTAAAGCTTGGAAATGTATGTAGCAGTATTGACAATTCGGTAAGACTTACCAGATACCTCGTTTATTTTTGTATTGCAGTGAGTATCATTAGTATTAACAAAGTATGGCTACATCCACTAGAAACACTACGATTGAAGGAAGCAAAGCATTCTAAGAGTATGTCAACGTTTCCGGAGGACGCGTATACAGTATGTAGAAAGGCAAGGAACAATGCGGAAATGCTTTTCTGGCTCCCCTCTGCGAATCTTCCCTCTCTTCTGTTGCCTCATACAGCAAGGCATCACTTATCCTACATGTGCCGAACAGCACCTTGGTAAACCAAGGTGGCAGTGAGATCCGCATCTCTGCGGTTTCTCGTCCTTACACGATACAACAAGCCACAGAGCTGCTATTCCGTCGTGGACGCTGTCTAGACAAGTTCCATTGCCCGTTAGTGTTATACCAACGTGACATTGGTCATTACAACACAAGTATTCTGAGTGGCATGATTACATCCACATTGCCGCTGTTCATACACATGCCTGAATATGTTGTTATATTTGTACTTTCATTATCCGAGTATCAGATTCTTCTACCTACTGACTTCTCATCAAGGGGGCGTGTTGGAGGCCCACCCGTATCTAGTTGATGTGCAGTAACTACGAATGAGTACACTGGAAATCTTATTTCTAGATGTGGAGAAATACGATATGCGGCGAGTCGAGTTTTCTCCTTTTCGCCGTTGTATTGCATATTTAACCTATGACTAGCTCACCACCGTAAGTATCAGCGAACGATGCAGGGAGCGTTGCTCTAGGACGGACTGTCGGCCAGTACTACAGCCCGTAGAGTACTTCTGCCCGTAGCGTGGGCATTGTCCCGTGATGACCAGGTGGCGGTCAGCCCTACTTTGGTGACTCCCTTTCGTCTTCTCCCACTACCTTTCTTCTCTTCTTTCGGTTATTCTTTTGGCCTCAAGCGCCTTTGCAAACCATCTACTTTCTTCTTCATCACAAGTGATCTTCACAGACACTTCGTGGCCACCTCTGCATCTCTTCTCACAGAGGCAGAACCCCGACACGCATCAATCTTTCAACCACTGCTTGTTTTATGCTCCATAAGTAGAGCAAGTTCACGCCGTACGAGTTACAAGCTGGTTCCAGAAACATAAAATTCCTCCTTCGGGCAATAAAAAACCGACCACGTTGATTTTTTCAACACAAGATATGTTCCCATGACCGCATGAACAAGGGAAACACATCAGTGATAAAGGCTTTAAAGTGCGAGTTGTAGTTCGCGAGATATGGACATTTGTTCGTAACTCACTGTTTCGGTTGTACTGGAAGATGCGGAAATGCTTGCCGGAATCACGATCCTGTCATAATCGGCGGTGAAGTAAGCATTCGTGTCATTGCCCCCTTCGAAGTAGCATCCACTGGCCTCCACGTGAACGGTTGAAATCAATGAAAAATCATCCCCAGCAGAGCACCTCGCCGTCTGCATGCCTCTGTGGCTTTGAGAACCCAAGCCTCCCACCGCCGCCGCTGTTCCCGCCGCTGTCGCGGGAACAGACGATCGTGTCGCCGAAAGCTCGTCCATCCAGTTGAAATCTCCTTCGAACACAAAGCGTGTGGAGAAAGGAACGCCGTCCTTTTCACTTTCGCTTTCATCCAACGGATTATCGGTAGTCGATAGCGCTCGACGAGGATGATTTCCACCTCCTACGGTAACAGTATATCCGAGGTGGTGGTCCATGTTGTCATTCCGTCGTAATGCCGCCGGTCGTTGAGCCTGGGTTGCCAGAAGGAGCGAGAGCGTCAAACAAACAACGAGCACATCCTTTATTCGCTATTATGTGCCAACCGGGTTACAGTCGGAAACGGTGGTCCGTATTGCCATTCCGTGTTGATCCCACCGGTCGTAGAGCCTGGGTTGCCAGAAGGAGGGAGATCGTGAAACAAACAACAAGCGTATCCTGAGGTAATTGCAGTATTATAGTCGTTATGTGCCAACCGGGTTAGAGTGGGAATCAAAGAGACAATAATCCGTGTACCGCCGTTGCTGTGCTCATAGTTGCGTAGCACGGACTAGCTCTATTAAGTAGCGAGATTTTCGTATTCGGCTTGTGGTGCGGCGGCTGAGTTCCACCAGACAGCCCGCAGGAGGCAAGAACTGACAGTCGCTGTTCTGGCCGACTTGTTGCATTAGCTTTTGCTTCGGAGAGATGATCAAATAAATGGCGTTCCAAGGCTAGTTGTGTTTAATATCAGTGTTCAGAGGACAGGAGAATTATAATAAGAGTGTGAGAATGTTGTGGAAGTGTCATGCGAAGAAGAGCGAGAGTGTGCGAGGAACACGCCTGTCACAACTTCGAACTAAACAAAACATCATACGGAGACCCTATGTCCAACACAAGGCAAATCCGAAGACCCGCGACCCTTGTTCGTCGGTATCCTTTTTATGCTTCCCGAGATTCTGAAACATTCATCAACGAAACGATAGTTTGATTATGCCGCATATGTAGTAAATCGGCATTTGACATACCGCACTGTCCTAACCTATACCGTTGTGTCTTCTCGAAATTTTTAACTGTCGTTACTTGGTCGGTATACTGTTGCAGCCGCGTGCGCCAACATGCAATACGATGATGCGTGGCCACTGTCCGGACCAATTCAACGCGGAGGGGCCATTGTGTGTGCAGAGATCGAGCTGTGGGAAGGCCCTCTGTCAGACATTTGATTCAGAGGATAGGTTCTCGAGGTGGGAACGCCTTCCTATGCTCACGGAACGTTCTCAAACCACAACCTCCCAGGAATGGGGGTCAACGAAGCTGGTGTATTGCGCATTACGGCGTACATCTGGTGTCTTGGTATATATTGAGGGCGTTCACGCCATTAGACAAATGCTTGCAGAAGAGTACGGGAACATAAAAAAAATATACACACGCTGTTAATCCCTGTGGGGTCCAGGTATAGCGACCGGCGGGTACACCAGTGACGAGTCCGGCATCAGAAACCGCTTACTGTAGCAGGCACACACAGGCAAGAACGAGCGAGACGTGGCGCGAATTGAGTGTGGCTCGGTGTTGTTGGTGAACGTCAGAAGCAAGCAGCAAGAGTAGGATCGTAATATACTGCTAGCCAATATCTGGCAGCGAACAGCGAAGCATCCTTTACGGGTTGTCGTTTTGCTTTCTTGTGGTGTACCTCCCGCCTGCTACCATCAAGACACACGCCTTGATCTACAGTAGGTATATAGGCGACGGTGATAGTACTAGTAATAGTAGTAGTATGAAAGTAGTAGCGTGACGCACCAGGGCATTTAGTGTATCGCGACTGCCTATCATGTGCCGAGTGCCGAGAACGATTTGCGTGGATAGTGGATGGCAGGTCAAAATAGCTTGTTTTACTTTCAGCATGTACTTGTAATTGAATGAGGAGAAGGATTGATGTTTATGGAGCCTTCTTCGCTCTCAATGATGGTGATGAAGTGGCTCAATAGAATAACTACTGTAAATAGATACTGTTCTGCGGTGGCTCTCGACGATACCGTGGTGGTTGTTTTGTCATTTCCTTTCTTAGGTATAACAAGGACTCCCCCCCCAGTTACATATCGTACTATTCCATTGCTGTCTCTGGAAGTGGCCACACCGAAAACGAATCACGTCATTCGATGCTGTCATCTATATGCAAGAAAGTATTCGCACAAGGTGCCGAAGTCCGCGTAACAAGCAGTTCTTAGTAGGGTGCAGGTCACCCTTCAGTAGACTCGACGAACACCTCATGACGCTTCGCGCGCTTGGTGCAACCAATGTCTGTCTGGTCGGTGAAAACCCGACGTTCTCCGTCCCGGCGTCTTGTAGGGATGCGAGAGTCTATTGTTTTAAGACTACGGCCATGCATGACAATGAGTACCCCCTTCCCTACCCCCCCCTAGTTATGCTCTGGTTAAATCGTCATTGGTCATTTCCTTTCTTACATGTAACAAGAACTCTACCCCCCCTACCTCTCTCTGTATGATACAGATCGTGAAACCAACGTTAATGTTGCGCTATTGTTACACAGCAAGCAGCATTTGTTATTGTTTGCTACCTGGTATTCTTTTATTCATATTGTACGAGGTAATAGAGAGGGTTTTCCCTCTGGTTTTCCCACTGGGATCGGATTGAGCGGGTTTCTACAAAAGTAACAGATAAAAACACGTTGTCAGCACGTCAGACAGCGAACGAAGCTTTCTTATTAAAAATTAAAAATACACTACAGCTGTGAGATCGAGGATCTCGTCGAAACTCTTTGCAAGCTGTATGTGATACTCCGATCGCGCGTGTCACGGGATGTGTATGTCCTCATGAAGGAGTATAGGTCGACGACTCCCCTTAGTACTAGTTAGCACCAGGGTCAACAGGGTGATACGAAGACGCCGGTCTTTAATCAAGCTGTGCACGGAAACTATAAACTTCTTAGAAGGGGACAAAATCTGACGGCTGTGGAACGCAAAATCTGACGGCTGTGGAACGCACCATCTTTTATATATATAGTCTTACAAGGGGCTACGCCGGCGGCCTGAACGGCCGCCGGTCGCAGACTCGCGTGATGGTCGTATATGTAGAGGAGGATG
>JAYJMJ010277408.1:0-12103 GCA_036873875.1 Laminaria ephemera
TACCATCACTTTCACAAAAAGCCGTGACTCCCACCTCTCACCCTCCCCATCGTTGCCACAACAAACCGCGAACTACCACCCCCTTCCGCTTTTATCCTCTTCGCCCAGCCCGCGCCCCCGGCCGCCCGCGCCGGCCCCCATGACGGCGACACCAGCAGGGCGTACGACCCTTACGGGGGGGTCGGCTCTCGGCGAGGACGCACGCGAAAAAATCACTTGAAAACATATTTCTTGCAGCGATTGCGAGGCTAAAATAAAAACGCTCTAGGTAACTGACAGACCAAGATTTGGCGGAGATCTTGTCGTAAATTCCTACTTCGAGGCCTCGTGCAGGATCTGCGGAGCTGCGCGGGCGGTTCCGTGACGACAGCGAGTGCAGCTGAGGCAGGGGCACGCCCAAGCGAAGAAACCACACGGAAAAGTGGTAAGAGGCGGTAGAGATCCGCCGATTAAAAAAGTCTCAGCTTCGCCTGAGCTGTATGATAGGTACATTTATGGTAGCGGGTTCCTCCATGTTGAGTTGTACCTGGTATGTTTTATATTTTGGATGTTTTCACCTATGGCGCACTTTCTGGAACCCCCGGAACTTAATCAAGCACATGCCTCAGAGGAGAATTTGTTACCGTTATATAATCTAATAGCACACAGTACGCGACACATGTTAAGAAACTCCTATTTTGGCTACGGCTCGCTTCTTATTTTCTCTCCGATTTAAGCAGAAATTCTTAAATCCAGTTTCTTATTGGGCGAAGAGGTGCAAACGCTAACTTATTAAATTTCAGATTCTTATTTTGCAAACGAGTTCAATGCCATATGTGTATCTTGAGCGGTTGTCAAGAATTATTTTTTCCCACATGGCATCCATCCATCACTCATAATTCACAAGATGTTCATTGGAAACGATGCTCTTCAAGACTGCAGGCCTCAAAGTTCACCGTGCCCACCTTCAACGACTCCTATACCATACTGCTGTAGCACTGTACACTCAATCGACACGGTGTACGTTCGCACGTTGGGCGTCAATGCTCTCCCCCTGCTACTGACTGCCGGTTTTTCTCCGCCTGCTTCTGAATCTCCCAGCTCACTATTCTGCCCGCCCCCTCCGACTGAACCCCCGTCTACTCTTTGTCGTTAGGCTCTAGTAAAACCCACGCACCCACCACCGCGCTTGTTTCCGTGCTGTATGCACCTATAACGGTAGCTTCATGCTACGCACGCTTTGGTCTAGTTCAAGATGCACACGGTAGTCGTACACCTCTTCTTTCGTGCGCTCCTGACTCTTGCGAGTGATCAGGCCACCAAACCACCCCATGCTTAGTCTCACTAACATAACACTCCACGTTTCACCAAAGAGTTGTCTAGAGCAGCTAGCTGATCTCGACTCTTGAAGGCGAAACCCATCCGGAACCACCATCCCGATTGCCTCATCCTCCGGTGACATGTCACACGCGAATTCCCTCCAAGCTAGGGGTGCCAACAAGGTGACCAACAAGGTGACCCTTGAGGCGTGGTACTAATAGTACTAATAGTACGATTGAGGTGGCACTTTTTTGTCTTTATTTTTGTTTGTGAACGACAATGACGGGGCTCCTTAACCCAAAATCGTCGGGGTGTCGTTCTTGTTTTGCCAACATGATTTTTTTGCATACCTAATAGGCCATATTTTTGTACATCGGGTTGCACTTTCGTTCTTCTCAAAATCGTTTTTTAGGTGAGGTTTAGAGCTCCTCAGGTGAGGATAAGAAGAAACAAAACGGTGCACCTCTATCGTCGCATGTTTTTTTTTTTCCCCCTTGATGACACGTCGACACGTCGCTTCAGCAGCAAGAATTGCCGCTCAAGGATCCCGCCTTCAGATTTTAGCTCGGTAAGAGCCGTCAGGTCCCGCAAAGCGTCGTGGGATAGATTTCATCGCAGCGGACCCTCACCACCGCGAATCGACACAACGAAGCAGTACAGGTTCTATCCTCTGCTCCAGAGGTGTGCAGGTACAGCAGTATGTACTCTAGCAGCAAGCAGGACACCACCCACGACCCACGACCGCACTGATCTATCCGCATCGAAAAAAATTGAAAAATGGTCATGCTGCAATATTTATATTTGCATGCTCGCAGAGGGAAGGGATTTTTTTGGCGAAAAAATATTTTTTTAATTGAAAAAATGTCACCCGTGGGGACGGTTTCGGAGAGGAGAAAACTGGTTGGGGGGCTGATGTGGCCTATAGGGGGATGTTTGGGCAGTTTCTTATTTTTCTGGGGTGCAGCGCAGTGAGCAGATTCTTACCTATCGACCCCCTTGCACCTCCCGATTTCTAATTATTAATTCCTCCTCAAATTAAGCACAGATTCTTACCTGTAATTTCTTAAATTTTCATAAATCTCAGCCTGAGATTCTTAACTACGAGATTCTAAACATGTGTCGCGTACTCTGTATACGTAGTCTGGGGAACTTTTATGAAAAGCACAGCAGTTTCGAGCGCCTGCTCGAATTTCAGCTCTAGAACTAGAACGTGTTCGTTCCCAAGTACTTAGAAAAAGTGCCTTCAAATTGATTCAAATAAAAAATAAAACCGAAGAGACCTTCGCCGACGCGCGAAATCTGGAAATATCTCTATTTTCGATTTTCACGGCCGCCCTTGGGTCACTTTTGAATGTTTTCAGGTGGGACACGTGTGTTTGACGTCAATTCGGGGCCACTATCACTCCCGTGCTCACAACCTCCTACCCCTATCCATACCATACTCCAAGCACTACCAGGTATGTGACCTGCGATACCATCCATGCTGCTGCTGTGCGGCATCAGGCACCAAGTACGAGGTGATTTCGACAATTTCTCGCAGTGTCCTCTGTTCGTTTGGCCTGAACAGCAAATGACGGCTTCATGTTGTAGAGGGGTTGCATAAACCTCAGAGGCGTTCTTATGCAACCTGATTTGACGATTTGGGAGGAGAGTCACTCTTCGTGTTCAAGTGGTTTATTTTTTACATCGAGCAAAAGAAGTACCTCTGGGCTCAACCCGCCCTCCCACCGATAACATCCTCCGGGGTTGATCAAGCCCCTAATCAACGCCTGGTTTATCCTTTTGTTCGGAACCAGGTACAAAGAATAAACCACTGAGCCACTCAGTCAACACTAAAAAGTAGCTCGGTCAGTTTTTTAGCTCAGTCAGTGGTTTGTTCTTTATATCAAACATCCTCTTGACTTAAAAATATGATACTCATCATACTCGTCTAGATCTATATATGCATCTCAAACCTCACAACGCCTAAGCGACCAACCCAATCACCGGCCATCATATCATAGCCACCCTTTCATACGATCGGTCATTCTATCGACGCCTTGTCCTCTGCGCAACGGGAATCGATCAGGCTCATCGCCCAAAAGGCTGCAGGATGCAGTATCCGCGTTCTACAAATTTGGACGGAAATATAGTGACCGTTTGGTTAATAATATGAATATCACACGGTCCTTATATGTAAGCTAAAAATATGTACGAGTACGGCTCTAAGCTACGTATAACGCTACGTATAACGTTGCCAGTGTCCGGAACGCTGCCGAAATAAAGAAAAAACTATGCCCCCCATCCTCTCTCCAGGTGGCCCCGATCCTCTCTCCATATGGCGGATACGTGCGAGACACAAGTACAAACGACGGGGGGATCACCCCAGGTAGAGCTAAGGATAGGCTCTCTGCGAAAGGAGTAGTAGGAACGCTCGGTGAAAGCAATAGCACCTTGCCCGCGAGCACTTGAACTTGTACTGGTACATAAACGGCTATACGTATGTAGACGTGGTTTATTGAGGATATGCCTCGATCTCTCGATATAAAACAAACAGTTCGTACTTTGGAAATGGAAAATCATGTCCTGCCTCTCACCCGACCCCGATGGCGACCACCTTGTTCATGGGCATGTTCTTGAGCACCTTCTCCAGCATCTTGAGAGTGTAGGTGAAGAGGAAAGGGGAGGTCTGTGGGTGATTGAAAGGGGAGAAAGTGGGGTTGTGCTGGTCGTGGGTGCGCAAACTTCAACTCAAAAGTCGAAGCGGGGATGAATTTTAATCTCCCCGTTCAGGTCTGGCCGTTTACGAGCATGGAACGCCTTGGGCACGAAATTCGAAAAGCAGCTGGCTCACGTACGACAACCTCTGTGAGCGTCTCACGCCACGCCTCGATTCCTCCAAACGCTAAGAGCTGGCCAGGAGCGTTTCGCTTACTTCCTCTAGGAGCTCTGTAAAAAGTCCTTCACACATTTTGTGCTCTTGTTTTTAAGCCACCAAAAGTGAGTTGTTTCTTGTTCTTGGTGTGGTTGCTGACTTGCTCTGCGAGCCCGGCTGTGTTCTCGCAGTGAGGTCTATAATAGTGTGTACTCGAAGTGCGGTTTAGTGTTTAGTGCCTCCGGCTGATGAGTTTGTGAGTTTCCCAAGAAAGTCGAGGTCCGTGGTCGCGACTGGTCTATAGGCATACATTGCGGTGGGAGCTCCTGGAGTTGCTTTCGGCGACAGGCTGTTGTTATTTGTAGTCTCCGATTTATATTGACGGAAGGCGGTGGACGATACTTGTGTACTGGGGGTACTGGTGGCGTTTCTACCCCTGCTCTCTGCTCTCTGTTGCGCTGTTGGGATTTGACACTTGACACTCTTCAAGCGCGCGAACCTCGTCACAGCCGCGCTATGATTCGATATCATATCGATATCGTTCCTCCGAAACGCATAATCCTACATCCATACGATTAGTACCTGGTACAGAGGGTTGCTGTGCTGTAGTCACTGCTGTGTAGTGCTGGCTCACTGCTGTGTAGTGCTGGCTCAGCCCTTGAGACCGGCACCTAGCCCTAAAACCCAAACCCTATCCCTAACTCTAACCCCAACCCAAAACGCCAGGCCTGAGACCCAGGGATGGCTGTTAAATGCCCCCGTAGTCGTGATTTCGATGTCGCCTACCTAGTCGTGATGATCAGTTTAGCTGGTTGTAGGCCCTGTGTCGAGCATCCCAGTAAGGAAACGTCGTGCAATCTCGTGAACGAGTAAATCTAACATCGCCCGGCCACCTTGCCCCCAATCCGTTTACGCCGTCGACGCTCCTGTGTGTTACCGTGTTTCATCGTCAAATCGCTCAAGTGGCGGACACTATGCGATTCTGCAGCGAATGGTGAGTCCTGCGGCCAGTCCCATGCCGTACCAGTAGCCGGAAGCAATTGCCTGCAGCAGCAAGTCGTACATACTGCTGTACGAGAATAAGCGTTGCCCGTACCTTGTCGTGCACGTTACGCGATGCTAAAATTGTCCTAAAGTCATTCAACCATATAGCGGTCGTTCTCGCGTCGATATTATGCAGTGTGCATGTGCCGACAACTTTGCGCTCGGTCGATGTCGGTGCGATGTATATACAACCAGCATTCGTTCCACGTTTCGAAGTAGCAGATTTCGCAGATCTGCACTATGTATACGAGTAGTAACGCTTAATAAGAAGAAAGTCTTCGCACGACTCCTACGATGGCAATGTCGGCGCGTCGCTGCCGAGGATAGAAGTTCGTGTATACATGTGCCATCAATGCCTTATCATACCGGTACAGCACACCCCAACTATTCAGCCGTCACTGCTACTGCTATCCTACCACCCGGCAAACATGTCTTAACAGAGTAATTAATGTCTGTCAATCTGTCGAAGGTAGAGCCTTTTAGTCTAACACCAGAACGAAGTATCTCCTGGCTGCTTCGTATTGGTCTATTAAGTAGCATGTCACCTTTTCGACTCTGGCTTATTGTGCTCATGAGTTAGAGCCAGGTGAAAAAACCGGCCTGTTTTTTTTGGGTTGCCTCGTCATGCGGTGCCCTTGTTGCAAACACTGTGTGTGTTTTTCACGTTTAGCCGATATTTCTACCCATCGACATCCAGCACATCCAGCAGTGTCCGTGCAGATTCTATAAGCTCTGTGGTCACAAACTACGAGACAGAGGCACACCTGGTACATCGCAAAGACAGTAAGGAGATTTGGCCATGCAGTGCCAAACGCAGTACGAGTACCGTGATGCTCTATACCCTGGTACGATATATGTTGTTCTGCAAGCACGTCAGCGATGAGTTCAACCACCCAAACTGGTAGACCGCAAACTTTGGAACCTGAGGGATACTTCGATTTCGCATTGCGTCGCCCCGTACTAAGCCCTGTATCACACTCATAAACAACTTAGCATTTACCGTGCTGCTGTCCGTGCTCTGTTCTTGTTTGTATCTCGCCAGCAACAATATCATGTACCCGAAGGAGAACAAGACGGACAGAAAACTGATGTACGCGTGCAGTCGGTGTACATACAAGGAGGATGCGCAGTCGGGATCGTGCGTCTACAGGAATAACCTCATCACCACCGCAGGGTCAGTACGCACCCTCGAATGTACGCCGTGTATTATGAATACTATTAATAACGGGAAAAATAAAACACTTTTCGACTATGCTATTAATAATGCTTGTTGGTGTGTATAGCATCGCGGGAGAAGCGCGAACTGTTTATTGTCCTAGAAATTACCCGCTTGGGTCCCAATCTAACTAGTTGAGCAAACGTGTTGCTCTGCACAAGGAAGCCAAACTTGCGCATGACCTTCGATACTGGTCTTGTCACCGTGTCTCTGTTCTTGGATCTAGTGGTGCTTCGCACAATGTGATTGCTCGTTTGTCGCTTATCCCCGGGTATGCAGTCACATAATTGGCTTTGCCTTTTATCGGGATGAAAAGTAGAGGTTGAGACTCCCTGCGTTACTTATCATTGGCAAGGAATATACTTTCCCACCTGTGGCAGTGTTCGTATTCAGCTTCAATGTAAACGCGGGCATGGCCATATTTGTGCGGCAAGTTGCATGTAGCACCGGTTGCATGCTGCAGGCTTGTTGCTCCTGTATTTCACCACGAAAACCAAACGTGGATATTTTGCGCACAGCTACATACCCAGATGGTCAGCTCCGCAAGGCGTCAGACCCAGCTTAACCCTTCCACCACTGCAAAAATGACCCCACTCTAATTCCAAGTATTTTGTCCCTTAAAAGGGAGGTAGAGGCAGTTCTGAAGCCCTGTTCCAATCCCTAAAATTTCCAACTCTACTTCCAAGTGTTCTGTCCCCATGTTGGGAGTGCAGTGCTAAACGGGTTAATGATATACCAGGTATCCCCGTTGTTTGCGCGTTGTTTTCCGGTAACATCGTCCATCCTGACCAGGAATAAGCTGGACATCGTTCAGACGGACGTAGTAGATGACCCAACATTGCAACGAAGCAAGAACGCCGTTTGCGAGAAGTGCAACTACAACGAAGCGGTGTTCTTCCAAGCAGATGAGGTGCGTGACTCACGGGTATACTGTAAGATAGTATTCGAGTAGCTGTCGCTAGGAACTCGTGCAGCAGGATTTCGATAACTGACACCAACTTTTGTGCGTTAGTTGAATTGGATACCTTGGAGAATCGTATAGTGTAGATCAATCTCGGTCGGCGGAACATTAAGCAGACTTCAGACATATCGAAAGGGATGTCTATTTTTTGGCGCTGTCAACATTAGAAACTCGCATTCTCTCGCCATTATATGATGGGTAGGACGAGAAGAAGTTGTTGGTTGATGCTTGTAGCCAGATACGGACTCGAAGCAGATTCGGGAGTTCTATGGGAAATGGGATGTCGGTAGCGGGATATCGGGATGCACGATGATCCTGGCATGTGCAGTCGGTGAATACGCCCCGCTCTTACGCCATGCCTGGTAGACGTGTGCCCGTGCCGGCCCACTCCCCTCCGTCTGTCGATTTTCGTGAGAATGTTCGGGAGCTTGGGCGGCATGCTATTGCACACTGCTGCACACCCCCTGAGCTTGAGGAGTGTTTCAATATAGATGGAAATGGGGGGGGAGCGGGGGGCCTGGCTGCTTCCTAAGAGTATGTGTTTGTTGTTCATTATGATCACCGGTCGGTATGACAAGTACTGCTGTTGCATGATGCGTAATTCGTAAGCACGTACTCGTATTGTATGTACAACTGTTTCAATATTGGCCTGCCACCTCGCCTTCTCTGTGGGTTGTTCCTCGGCTCTCATTTCGCGCCAGACCCGGAGAGGAATACAGTACAGTAGGGCACATCGAAAGAAGCAGAAACACTGACCCAGGCTGGGTTTCTTACCTATTTGGGATAGGGCGCGTTCTACACTGTAATTTCAGTATAATGGCTCTCGGATTTCTTAAAAATATCAGCCTGTCTTTCCTATTACTCTATTTCTTATTGTTAATAGGTGTCCTGTACTGTGGGCAGAAAGAGGTCGTTCAACTTGCAGTCCGCCATCGTTCGCTTCGCCTACTTGGTTTTCACGGCGTCTCCTAACTCTTCCGTCTCACGTTGCTGTGTTCCGTTGCTTGACGTTCGATGTGCCCGGCTCACGTACACATCATATCGCTTGCACGGTTTTGCAGGGCGCCAAGTCTCAGAGCTTATCGCTGATCTTCGTATGTACTAATCGAGCTTGCGGACACAAGTGGGTCAGCTGATGCCTTGCATCGGGTTTGTGAAGATCGCTGCTTCAGTGTTCATTGTCCTGGCTCCAAGACGCCGCCAAGGCGACGTTTCATGGGGGGGAGTGGGGTAACCACAGATACGACTTTTACTGGCATTTGGGGTTGGCCGTATTAGACTTAAGGGGTTGTATCTTATCTCTGGGGTATACCTGGCATGCAGCACGGGGCGGTATGTTTGATAGCTTTTGTGGTGCTTCAGACTGAGGCGGTGGCGGTGGCTATCCGCCTCAAACAAGATGAATAAAAAAACATCCAACTGTATTATACTGGTGCAAGTGTGCACTTGGTGCTTGTGCAGTTCGGGGGCGACGCCGACGAGTTCGCTCTCCATGCATTTCCTGCCCCCCCAATTTGGCGGCCGGGGGGAGGGAGGGGTGCCGGGCCGAGTAATTCGGCGGGAACGTCGATCTATGCAGAGTACGCCTGTCCCCACACGATACACGAAAATAACAAACGAATTGTTAGTTGCCTCCGAAATGCGTTGAACGTATGTAGGTACAGTAGTGGTCCCCTGTAGTGCCGGTATGTGTCAGCCGGAAATACCGACACTATAGCGGCAACCGGCACTACTCTACGTAAATGTTTGCCACTACTGGTTGTTCCTATCTGTGCCAAGCGATTTCACAGGCACTATAGCGGGCAGCCAGCAGTACTCAAGCGGCACTATAGAGGAACCTCTACTGTCTGGGAAAAGCACATATTCAAACAATATACGCGCCCACGATGAATTGTGTTTTCGGCAAGCGCTCGAGCTGCTATGGTGTACAGTAGGGGTCCCCCAGTAAGGCGGTGGTGTGCCAGAGCAATATGACCGCCTTATTGACGGAAGCCGGCTTATTCAATCCAGCTTATGAGTGCAATTCCCCAGTCGCGCCAAGCGATTTTGACCGCCTTATATCGGGATACCGCCTTACTCAGACCACCTTATTTGGAGACCCCTACTGCTGTACCAGTATGTATGTATAATACGTGGCCCCATCCGACCCGCTGTCAACATCGAAGGCCGCTCAAACCAATATACAAGGTACACACACGTAATATGGCGTTTTTTGCCGGTGGTAGCCGATCGCTCAATCAATGTCAGTAGTGGTAACCAATTCGTCTAATGGCTCCTACCGCGGGTAAGTCGAGTTCGACACAACGAAGCCACACGTCGTTCAAAGTATACACATTTTCATCGGACGGACACATTTGGACTTTTCGCCAAAGAGAACTCCAGTAACCTGGGGAACTGCTGTTGCTGCAGTGCCGAGATGTATGATTCGTTGCCGCCTTCAACAGGTACCACCAGGTGCCGAATACCAGCTAACACTTAAGATAACAAGGTAACACGCCCTCTCGGACGAATTCTCAAACCGATTTCTCGACAAAGGGGAGAGGAGTGAAAACGCAGAGCGATGCGTCCACTACGGAAAGATCTTAACAGGGCAATCCCGAAGCCACCATACATTTTTTGCCGTGTGCCCCCCACTTGTTTCGGAGAAAATCTGCTCGGAATTTCAACCCAGGGGGACCCGGTGTGTTTTGATGGCAGGAAACTCTACATCAACTGGACACTTTATTGTTTATAGCAGCACGGCGCACCTACCATAGCTACTAAGAAGACGCGTGCTACACGATAGAGGCGCGATAGAGGTACGTAGCACGTTTTGCCTGCAAGACGGTTTCAGAATGACGGGGCTCCTTAACCCAAAATCGTCGGAATTTCATTATTTTCTTTGCAATAATTTTCATTTGTACAAGGTATACCTTATAGGGCATCTGATTGTTCATCGGGTGGTACTTTTACTTTCCCCCAAATCAGTTTTGGGCAGGAGCATAGAGCTCCTCACGTGAAGAGCCTCAGAAAAAAAAGGGTGCACCTCTACCGTAGCATGTGTGAGAACCATACCAGTACCACTATACTACTACTGTATTATTATACCACGACGGTATTATTATAATATTATTATTGACCAAGGAAGGCTACAACAATATCGGAACGCTTCTACGCTACATTGTCGGAGGGCAATAATAATAATAATAATAACAATAATAATAATAATAATAATAATAGAGGTCCACCTCGTTTTTTCTGGGGCTCCTCACTTGAGGAGCTCCGTACCTCACCCAAAACTCGAATTTGAGAAACACTGCTGTTCGCCGCGCCCAATGAACGATCCCACGGGCTAGGTGTACAACGAGTAATTACCTGGTAATGTTTTCCGAAACACAAAAAAAAGAAGGGCTTCGAAAGATATTGGGTACGAGTTTCCTCAGTTAGTTGAGGAGCTCCGGTCACTCAGAAACTTTTTGGCCCAAAAATGCTACCTCTACCGCCAGGCAACCGTAGCACGCGTCTATTATTAATAAGAATTATTGTTGACGCGTGCTACGTTATATAGGAGGGGTGATGCACCTAAACTTTCTGCTGAGTGAGGCTTCTCACTTCCTACCGTATAGTACTAATCGAATAATAAATAAGAAGAAGACCACTCTTCTAGCTATACCTCACCCAACAATCGACCAAAACGATTAAAGTGCAACGCGATGAACGATCGACGATCCTATGGCCTAGGTATATAGCGAACAATATTATTTATTGTGAAACGCCAGCCAATGATGGCGTTCCAACGATATTGAGTGCGCAGTTCGTCACAGCCTAGGAGATAGGAGCTCCGTCAGTCAGAAATGTTTTGGCCAAGAAGTGCTTCGTACCCTTATTATCGTATGTAGCACGAGTCTGTTACGTGTGTGTATGATACGTACCATACATGATAGAGCGCATGCATTTTTTTAGCTGCTGCTGCTGTTGTTGTTGTGTGCTCACGGCCAACTAAAGGGAAGGTATCGTGTCTTGTCATATCACAACAAGTAATCGTTGGTGTAATACTGTACACCAGCAGCAGTAGTAGTAAATGCTTCGTACCAGGTACCTGTGATCACACAAGTAAAATCGTTGGGATAAGACCAGTAAATATGCCATCATGGAGGATGCCTTTCAGGGCGCTACCAGCCTGGGGGGTTCGCTTATTGGAGTCCAGAAGCCACAACAGCAGCAGCAGCAGCAGCGAGTGGCAGTGCGATATACCAGGCAGAGAAGTAATGGGGCAGAGGGCGGTCGAGTGGGTTTCATAGCAGAAAAATAAATGATAAGCTAAAAATATCCTTGATATAATAACATGTGACGCATGTGGTGTAGTGGTAACATATAACCCTCCCAAGGTTATGCCCGGAGTTCGATTCTCCGTATGCGTATTTTTTTCGGGGACTCCTCCCTTTTTTTTCCACGTTGTTATATTATCCTCAGGAATATGCAGAGTTTGGAGGTCATGCCTCGGGCCTCGGGCAAAAAAAATCAACCAAAAGAGGGTTGAAATATCTCGTGGAGCCATCTTGAAACGCTTACAATTACGATTACTTACAGTGTATGAGCGAACGACGTTGAAGCTAATGCCGCACATTGTCGGCGTCCCCGACGGTCTAGTGGGTTAATCGCGTAACCACTAAAAGGTCAATGTCGCGGGTTCGAACCCCCCCGAGTGCATACTCGTACTCGTAGGGACTTTTTCTTGTGCTAAAAATTG
>JAYJMJ010277416.1:0-12102 GCA_036873875.1 Laminaria ephemera
CACCATCTCTTCTTTTGCTCCCGCGCCTCATGGCAAGGTCGAGCGGTGCACCACCCGGCGCACGAGTTGCCCCCTTATTTTTTTCTGCTACGATCTCATATCGAATATCCCTGATTTGGCGAATTTTGTCTCTAACTGGTGGTACAAGTTCGTACCAAGTATGGCTGACTTGCGTCGTTTGTCTCTTCTTGCTGGTATGTACGAAAATTGTTCCAAACACGTGATCATTCGATGTGACAGCGGGTAGGAACTCGCGCTAAATATCGCCGATGTTGCGCCTTTTGTCTCATGCTGGTTCGAATTGGTACCAAACATCGTCATGATATTTTTGCGCCGTTGCCATATTTTTGCTGGTTCGAATTCACGAAATATCTCTCATTAAGCGACTATACCGACTATACCACCGTGTGCCTCTTGGCGGTACGAATTCGTACCGGATATAGTTGACGTTGAGCCCACTTCGTTTTCGGTGTTCCAGCAGCGATTTGATATGTTCCGGGTGATCCAGCAGCCATTTCATATTTTGCGGGTGATCCAGCAGCCATTTTTCTTTTTGGAGTCCACTAGCTCGGTGATCCAGAAGCCATTTCATTCTTCGTGATCCACTAGTCGGGTGATCCAGATCCCATTTTTCCCAATGCGACCCACTAGCCCTGTGATCCAGATGCCATTTTTCCAATGCGATCCACTAAGCATGGTGATCCACTAACGCACTACCAGGGTACTGGTCGTATTTTGTATTGTCAGCGTGCACTACACCAAACCGACCCCACACCGTACACCACACACGTTGAGGCTGGTGTTTGGCGAGCTCGAGGGGAGGATGCCACTCGTACACTGAGGGGTAAGAGAGGGAGTGAACCTGGTTTCGAATAGGCCCTTTGGAAAACGAGAAAAAATTAAAAATCCTCTCCAAAACCAAACCAACTCCACACACCACATACCACGCACGCATACTGGTGTTCGGCGAGCTCGAGGGGTGCAAAGGCTTCTCGTACTCCGGGGGATAGGAGAAGGAGTGGACATGCTATCAGACAAAAGCGACCCGCACCGGACCTACATTTGGTTTGGCACAAGAACCCAACTAAAACGTCCAGGGCTGCTTGCTTCGTATACGATTCAAAAATTCAAAATCTCCTCGTAAAAATAACTTCTCGTGCGATACTCGAGAACTCGATTCAGGGAAGGTGACCGAGCCTCTCACAACCTCACGGGCAAATCCCGCGTGCTCCGGGCGCAACACAAACCAGCAGAAGCATGCCTGCTAACCTCTCCCGTAGTGGGGTGTCTTTGACGCTCGCGGCGTGGAGATTTCTTGAGAGGTGTGTTGCACTGTTCTTCCAAAATGCGGTCGAACCTGAGTGTTTTTCCATGCTTGAAAAACAATTGTTTGCCCAAAATCACCATCGGCCGGCACCATCAGTATCCCACCCACAGAGCTCCACGAGACCCAACAAAGTGCTGCGGACGGGGGTGAGAGTAAATCTGAGCGGCCGTGAAGGCATCAAACAGTGGGATGCCTTGTGGGCACCGCGGTAGCGAATGCTGCTGTCATCGCCTAAAGCTCTCGAGTATGTAGTATTGCCGCATGCCCGCCTAAAAAATGCAGTTTTAGTTAATCGAAATCCCTTCCAGCATTAAATTTTTAATTTTTTCAGCGAGGGGAGAGATGAGAGGTGGGAAGCTGACGACTCAAATCGGGCTCCCTCTACGAACTCATGACGACTTGACATGAAGCCAGCGAGAGAATCTTCTCCCTATCTTGCTCGTCAATCCAACCCCGGGCTCATCGCGGTCGGTTCAGTGTGCGTCGCGCATTGTGCATTCCAACTCGGCGACAGACATCCATCCATCCATCCATCCATACATACATATGTCAGTTTTGTAAAAAATTATATATCGACATCCTCAAACATTTTTTTTGGTGTTTTACCCAACGTTCTTGTGTGTGCACCTACTGCTGTACTTGCGCGGCCCAATTAGGAAGAGGATTCTTTGAATCCTCATTATTAAGCGCCCATCTCGAGCATCCATGTAGCCATCATAATGGATATCCCGACATCTCAATATTCCGTTACGATGTAGCCAATCTACAGTTGGAACTCCTTACTATCGTCAAACGGTTACCATTGTTGTATCATATCTAAGCAAAATCAACAGGAGCGAAGGATATGGTTGCCCGTAAACGAAGTAAAGGTCGCCGTAGGCTCAGTAATCGTCAAAAGGTTGTTAATTCTATATATGTATGTATATATTTAGGCATGTATGTATCGGGGATTGACGTCAGAGTGGGGGCCGGAAACAAAGACAGGTGACTGCTCCCCTAGCTGTTGGACCAGACCTCACGAGTAGGCTAGCAAGACCACGCCGAAAGCGACTCGGGGTTCTTGCTGATAACGTTAGCAGAGTATGGTAGTTGCTGGATTGGCAAACCAAGCCAGAAGTCTGTGCCTCCTCCTTCCACCCGCCCGCCCCCCATGCTTATCGCAATGCCAGGCCCGGAAGGTAAAGGGAGCGAACGTATGCGCGCCGTTTGTAGAGACGATTTGCGTGCTTGGCATCGGAGACAGTGCCGAGGCTACCAACGCGTGCTGATGTTTATGCCTATCCATCAATGATTATGATATTCTCAGATTAGTTAGTTTCCGTGCAATCTAGCCCGTGGTTACAAAAACACTAAGAAAGCATCCCGCTGGCAGAAAAAAACAAGGACAAAATAGTACGTGCACCGTAGTAAGGCAGTACCAATACGCGATAAGAACGGCTCTACGGCTGCGGTATACCATGATTCCTTATCACTTGCAAACCAAACAATGCCACGGATCTGTTCATGGTACGTACTAGGTACACCCGAAAAAAGAAGAAAATAAAGACGATAGCAAAAATGAGAAAGGAAAATAATAACAATCTAACGAGAGCGGAGAGGTTCAGATTGGGACATTCTGGCAACGACGGCACAGCCAGCACAACAGAAACCAGCAGAATACGACAATAAGCGCGTACAGCTACCCTTTTCTAGAGGTGCGAGACCGAGGACAGAACCGGGGTCGAGGTCACTCTGCCAGAACGAAACCATAGCCCAAACGTCAAACCGAGTGTGCTTTGGTTTCTGCCCCCCCCCAATCCACACCCCAGACATGGTGTGCGTGGTACTGCAGTAATACCTAGAGAAGAGTCAAACTCTCGCAGTAATACCAGACCGGAGACCGCCGTGGTTTCTCAGGCTACAAGAGACGACAGTAAGCACATAAATACGACGACGGGTTTATTGCACCCCTACACCTGGCGCGGGCTTGCGGGGTCCCTGACGTCGCTAACGGTGACCTCCTAAGCACTGAGTGAATCCTGTGATTCCGGTGTAGTTCATCATCTCGTCAAGTTGCGCCGGGGAGTTCTCCCAGTTGTCATACAGACTGTAGTCATCCGGCCAAGACAGCCCGTACACCTATCAAGAGTGATATGGAAAAAGGCATTACAGTCGGTTCGCGAACGAGTGTGAGAATCAGACACACAAGGGAGGGGGAGGGAAAAGGTTGGGTGACTTACCTGTCAACTGTATGTCGAGGGTGCTGAGCATAGGACTGAACACGCACTTCTACTGTGTACGAGGAACGCAACGGCAATGCTCTACAGTCCAGAGAGAGGATAGCTCTGATTGTGACACACGTGGTTGTGCCTAACTTATAACAGGAGCGTGGAGAGATTGCTTCCCCCGAACTTAGGAACTTTAGTGGAGTACAGATGCATGCTACGATACGGATGGCACCTAAACAGTCGAGGGCCTCCATACATGAGGAGCTCCATATCTCGCCCAAAACCACACTTTGAACAAAAGGAGTATGCGGAACGCGACCAACACTTCCATGGGCTAGACATACTAGCAATATTTACTGTATGACCTGTCGGGAATTCAACGATATCGGGTAATTCCTCAGTTGATGAGCCACATCACTCAGGAACGTATACTCCCCAAACGTTCTACCCGTATCGTGGCGCGCGTCTGGCATGAGATTCACAAAGCGCGTTATTGACGTACCGACGGCGACCCTGTACGTGGGAAACATATATTTATTAAAAAAAAACAAAAAACACTACAGTTGTGAGATCTAGGATTTGGTCGAAACTCATCTTTGCAAGCTGTGTGTGATACTCCGGTCGCGCGTGTTACGGGTTGTGTAAAACATATTATATTAATAGTCACAACGAGCCTGTAC
Organism: Laminaria ephemera; assembly: GCA_036873875.1. Lineage (NCBI taxonomy): Eukaryota > Phaeophyceae > Laminariales > Laminariaceae > Laminaria > Laminaria ephemera. The sequence continues at coordinate 4,215 of JAYJMJ010277416.1, forward strand.
CCCGCCACGCATCCGGAGCGAACCAAGGCTATGGTAAGCCGCCACCATTTTCACTACAGGATTTTGGGCCACCCGCCCAAGTGGCCCTGCACCTCACTCACAAACGGAATTTAAAGTACTTTGTTAGCGCAGCGCAACAAACAATTCATGGCGGTGCATGTCTCGAAGCCCAGAAACACAACAGTTTGAGACTGCAAATAAAAAGGGTAGCCATTCGATCCAGCCGCTTTGGGTCGCTGAAGGAAGAGGACCTAAACGTGACCCCATCTACCGTACCCTAGGTCTGGTCGCGACCCTCAGCCGAAGCAACATGACGCTACAGTAGAATCTATGCAAGTCGGCGAAGTTGCTTCCCCACTAGCGTCGTTGAACGGCCAAGGACATTCCAGTACCTCGTACGCCACATCTCTCTGAACACGATCCACGCACATTTGGGGGCATTGTCCGCCGTAAACACTGGGCAATGCAAATGAATGAAAAAAAATTACCACAAAACCCCGTTCGTGTGTGAGGGGGCGGCGCCAGACGTGCAAATTGCATGCAAATAATCCCATCCACTTATGCCAACCCCTCGATACGTGGACCGCGACACACCTTCTTGTTCGGCCAAGCTGTAGTGATGCCCTCCAAATCTTTGTTGCAAGAAGTAGGAGCATAGACTCGCACGGCGGCGGTGTGAAACGCGACGAGGTGCTTCAGTGTCGATTGCGCCAAGACTAGACTACCGGCGCACATCATTGCCCGCAGGTCTTCGCCCATTGTCCGGTTCTGTTCCGGGTACGAAGGAAAGCTCGAGTGTTATCCGGTCTTTCTGCACACGGATACACTGAGAGCGGATTAGTTGACTGTGTTCAAGCGAACGATTTCTCGGGACAAATGCCCTGTAATAATAGTACGATATGCACTTCGTTACGGGGGATGATGCGTCGGAGTAGTAGTGGAGAAACACAGAGTGCAGAGGGCCGATAAAAAACACCAGTTATGTCACAAGAGGTGGCAATTAATTTGACACTAACATTTGCATTGCGGACACCTGGCAGCCTGTTGCGGCGTGCCTGTTGAATCTTTAGCTGGCCCCTTAATGTTCCTGTATGAACGTTTGAAATGACATGCCTGAAGAAAATTGATTCGCAGCAGCGCTGTAACATTGCGGCGGTGTCGATTAACAAGGAAAACCTTTATAAAACCAGCACACAGAAGTTGACAAAAGTATCACCGCGCAGCTTAATTGTCACCGCAAGTGGTAGGGAGCGTTGCTGTAGGACGGACAGTCGGTGGGTACAAGACCTCGTAACATACATCCATCCGCAGAAAGTTGTTGATTGTGCTTGTATTTGGGTACGGGTGCGATGGCGGTTGGAGGTATTAATGATAGGTTGGCTTTATGGGTAAGCACGAAGCTCTTAAACAGGGGGTTGGTACATATCTAGAGATGTGATAGGTACTCAGTGTCCGTCCGTCCGAGTATTCGAAGAACAAGCGACGAAATGTGGCAGTAGATGACAAAGTAGGTGACGAATTGCCCAACAACTGGTGGCATTTGACAATGAAACATCAGCACTGCTGCGACCTGACCGATACGCATATTGAATTGCTTGGAATATGAGTTGCACGAATAATATGCATACTGCTGCACATCAACAAACTCCCGTTGATGGGTTTGGCCTGCCCACAAAATCGACTTGAAATACAGACAAGGTTGACTTTTCCGAGAGTTGTCATGGTTGCCAGATGCCGCATCATTTATTCCAATAGTCAGCGTTGACCGAATGGCTCAGCAGGTTGTTGCTTCTACGCGTGGGATTTACGCCGATTGAATTCCCGCCAGCATTACCAGGTATCCATTGTCTGGGAAGGAAAAATGCAGGAAGGGCTTGAGCCTTGACTAACAACCTGGTAGCGTCCAGCAAGGGTTTTGCACCGATGAATTGGTAGCATGAAACAAAACACAGTTTAGATTTGTGGGATTTCGATGCCGAACAGGTGTTCAGTCGACCCTGGAATAAGATGATATTATGAGCAGGACTGCGGAGAAACGTCTGGCAAAGTAGAGACTGCGATTCAACAGTTTGGCATCGCACTTGATCGAGACAGGATATATCTCTATAGTAACAGAAATACATGTGAACGATATCTTTGCAGTGGGGCGGAAGGAACAATGCGACTAATTCTACTAGGACCTGAACCGTCTTGTGTCGATCACTAATCTAGGCGAGTTGAGGTGGTATGCCGGTTGTCGTTTTTCTGGGGATTCGGATGCTGGTACTTGAAAACGCAGCTGCGGAATTCGGCGTTAGTTCAGGTAGGAGTGCTCCGCTTTTGGCCCGCCTGAAGCTCGATGAGCTCGATGAGACTAAACCCGAGGGCTACCAGCCTTTTCACTAGCCGGTGGGGTGCTTGATGCGGACTGCGAATGCGGCAAGAGCGATAGCCATATACGCGAACACACAAGACAGGGGTAACATTGGGGTTCGGCAAGTATACGAACATACATACGTGTTTTACGAGGGGTTTCCGTCACGTAGTAGTACTATTGCATTTCAGAGAGGTATTGACAGTGGGCAAGCTCGACGGTGAAATAAGACATCGGTGGTAACGACATTTCACTGCACACGCTTTGAGTTTGGAGAAGGTGCATTGAGTTGAGTTGGTAGGCTCAACAGTAGTGGAAGAGAACACAGGTTGCAACGACATTCCACTTCAGGAGCTAAGCGTCAGCTTATAATTTAGAGGGTTTTTCACTTGAAATTTAGAATTTGGGCTTGGAGTTTGGGTTTTGGATTCTGGCCTTCAGATTTTGGGTTCCGGCATGATGTTCAACCATTATGATATACTGCAATACCTGGTATACTTTTCTGCCACAGAGGTGCAGGGATGATATTTGGTTGTTTGTACGTTGCATTGACTCGTTTCATCTGAGTCAATAGTACTACCCTGTCGCGCCGTATTGATTACATAGTAGGGAGGATGTTCGTAGTGCTTGTATTCGGATACGGGCGCAATGGAGGTTGGAGAGATTAGGGAGTTCCAATGATAGGTTGGGTTGCGTCGTCGCAAGCACCCCCCCTTGTGCGCCTACTTGCTCTGCAGACCATTGTGATATTCACGCGCGTAAGGAATTATCGAGGTCTTGTAACTGCCATGCTGATACGTTGTGAAGAATCTGTGTAGTACAGATCAGATCCGGGAAACGTGTGCTAGGTCAGACAGATAATACGGCTCCCACCCGGCAAGACGCAATCTACAGTAGAGGTGCACCCTATTTTTTCTGAGGCTCCTCACTTGTCGAGCTCCATACGTCTCCAAACATATAATTTGGGGGAAAGTAAAAGTGCTACCCGATGGACTATTCCATGAACTAGGCATACAACGAACGTTGCTGAGAAAAAAGAACAAAATCCCGACGATCTTGGGTTAAGGAGCCCCGTCATTCAGGAAGCGTGTCTGCCAAAAAGTGCTACCTCTATCGTAGCACGCGTCGCAACATGATCTAGACCCTGCAGATCATAAGTAGACCAGGGATCTATCTGCCCTGAAAGACAGCTGCCATGGAATGGGACCTGATTTGTCCAATGTGCGAACCTCTTTCTGTCAAACATCGTGAGTGTGATGCATTTCCGATCACAGGGACAAGAGCCTCGGTACATATCATTCCTTCGGTTTGCTGCAAGTCCGGAGGGTCGTGCGCTGCGCCAGGGTTGCTCTTTAAGGACAGGGGCCCATCGGTTTTCCCCCGTCCCCGTTGGGTCTTGTACATTATTTGTTTTTCTGGTGGAAGTTGATGGAAGTAATGGAAGCTTCCATGGGAGTGGTGGAAGCTACCGTGAAAGTTTCCATGGAAGCTTCCATGGAAGCTACCACTTCCATGGAAGTGGTGGAAGCTTTCATGGACACTTTCATGGGAGTTACAGCATCTTCCGCGGAAGCTACTTCCATGGAAAACATTATATGGAAGCTTCCACGCAAGTACTGGAAGCTTTCACAGAAGCGTGGATGGAAGCTTCCGTGAGGAAGCTTCCACGGGAGTCAGGTAAGCTTTCACGGAAGCTTCCATTCGTGTATTTACATGGAATTTCGTGGAAGCTTCCATGGAAGTAGCAGAAGCGGCTACGGAAGTAATGGACTCTCTCATGGAAGAAATTTCTGCTGCTTGAGTGCACTTCCATGGAAGCTTCAATCGTTTCGATGCACGTCCATGGAAGATTGAGTTACTTCCGCAGAAGCTGCCACATATGTAGCTTCCACGCAAGTACTGGCAGCTTCCATGGAAGTATTGGTAGATTCCATGGAAGTACTGGAAGCTTACATGAAATCACTGGAAGTTCTCATGGAAGTAGTGGAAAATTCCATGGAGTCACTGCAAGCTTCGATGGGTGTGCCTGAAGCTTCCATGGAAGTACTGGAAACTTGAACAGAAGTGTTGGGAATTTCACTTGGTGTACTGGAAGTTTCCATGAGAGTACTGGAAACTTCCGCGCAAGTAGTGTAAGCTTCCATGGAATTACTGGAGGCTTCCATTGAAGTGGTGGAAGCCTTCATGGCAGTGGTGGAATATTTCATGCAAGTCGTGGAAGCTTCCATGGAAGTAGTGGAAGCTTCCTGCATGGAAATATTGGAAGCTTCGATGGGAGTAGTGGAAGCTTCCATGACTTCCACGGATTGATGGAAACTTCCACGGAAGCTTCCATGGAAGTGGTCGAAGCTTTCACGGACGCTTCCATGGAAGCTGTAGAATCTTCCGCGGAAGTTGCTTCCATGGAAGTAGTGCGAACTTCCGTGCAAGCTTCACGGAAGTAGTGGAAGCGTCCACGAAAGCGTGCATGGAAACTTCCGTGGAAGCTTCCACGGAAGTCACGTAAGCTCGGCGGAGGCTTCCATTCGTGTACTTCCATGGAAATTTGCGGAATCTTGTGTGGAAATAGTGAAGGCTCTCATGAAAGACATTTCTACTACCTAACTCTGACCCCAACCCTAACCCATGGAAGCTTTCGTGGAAGCTTCCAGTGCTTCCATGAAAGCTTCCATCACTTCCATGGAAGCTTTCACCACTTTCATGGAAACGTCCATGGACGTATTGCAAGTTCTAGGCAATGGAGGTTTCCAGCACTGCCGTGGACGCTTCCACCACTTCCGTGGAAGCTTCCAGTACCTCTATGGAGGCAGTACTTCTATGCGGAAGCTTTCACTACTTCTTTAAGTACTTCCATGGACGATTCCGAGGTGTCACATAACCCTAAACCTAAAGCACTTCCATGGAAGTTTCAATCGCTTCTAAGTAAACTTCCATGGAAGCTTCCAGTACTTCCATGGAAGCTGAATGTGCTTCCATGGAAGTTTCCATCACCAACATGGAAGCTTCCATTACTTCCGTGGAAGCTTCCAGTGCTTCCATGAAAGCTTCCACAACAGTGCTCGTATTGAAGCTTCTGTTCCCTCAGGGGGAAATTGTTCTAGGGGTCCTTCTATTACTTCCATGGAAGCTTGAAGGGAAGAACACGGAAGTAAACTTCCATGGAAGTAGTGGAAGGTTCCATGAAAATAACTTACATGGAAGCAGTGGGAGCTTCCACTACTTCCACTACTTCCATGGAAACTGCCACTACTTCCATGGAAGCTTCCATCAATTTCCTCGAGAAAAGCAAACAATGTAGAAGACCCCCGTTCGGTTAGAAAATGAAAAGTCCATCCGGCCAAAGGCCTGGACCAATGAGAGCCCGATTTATTTAAATGCTCGTTGAACTACAGCTAGCTGGCAATCGCACTCGTTGCACTCAAATCACAAATGAGATAGTTGAGCCGAGAGAGTGCTCTCTGGCAATCTTGCCCTACGGCACCTCGGCAGCAGTTGTGGATGGTACGGGTGTGATCAGCGCCCTTCTGCATGACTGCTACGAACGTTTTGTGCTTTTTAGCAGTCTGTGTGGAAAGGTTTGGCCGTCGCCTAGAATCGTATCCGAGAAGACTGCCTTGTGTTCTCTCCAGCCTCCAGAATACAAGGAATTCTGGAGACGTCCGTGCGTTCGACAAGTCATGCAATACTAAACAGGTCATGTCGTAGGCTCACTGATATGATGGAGATCGCGCGCTCCACGAACTCGAACGGGTTTGTGCAGCAAAAGGTATGGCATCCTGTGTACTGTTATACAGGAAGTCAAAATGAACACGACATCTTCAAGAATGTCACGATGACTCCATTTCACGGCAGCGGTCACGACATAGAATTGAAACTGCATCTCGACGCAGCAACGCCCGCGCCCTTATGTATGGTGTGTGGAAGAGTATGGCGCTGAAATCGGCGCCTTGTAGCGGTTCAATAAGCTGATATCGCTGCTGAAAGTTTGGCTGGAAGTTGATACCCCTTCTTTGCGCCACCGTCATCCCGAGTGTGCAGCTCCTGTGAAGCTAACCTTTGGGGAAAGGTTGGCTGGTGTCCTGATTCACCACATTGGGTGGTTTGGTTTGTCGTCACTGGAAGAACGCACCCACTTTCTCAGCTTCCCGTGTACCCGTTGTACCTGAGAAATTATCCAAAATGTTCAATTGGATGCACGAGTACCGGTATACTATCGTACGTACCTTGTATATACCACAAATTAAAATGTCGTAGATCTTGTTGCTTGTTTCGTACCAGGTAGATCTGTTTACTTGTTTTTAGTGTGCTGTTTTACAGCAGTACGGAAATCGCAACATTGACAGTGATTTCAACGGACCGTAACAAAAAAGAAACTCGCCTCTTCAGGGCAAAACCCCTTACCATGGGATACTACCCAAGTCAACCAGGCATGACTAGAAAAGCGGGTGGGCGCGTTCAACGGAAGATCGCGGTACAAACTATGCACATTCAAGACTTGAGATAGAGAGGTAGTACAGGCGACAAAACAAGGTACCAGCAGACGGGTCGCCAACATTTATGGCCGCGGGGGATCATATCCAACCCCCATCCCAGGGTTTCCGGCTCACTCTAATCTCTAAATATTTTTTCGGTGCAGTCAAATACGCCGCATTTTCAACACGATGCAGTTCGACCTTCAGCTAGCTGGTCCGTGCCGCAGCGAGAGCGGGTGTTGTTAGTTTTTAGTGTTGAATCCACAGCAGCTCGTGATTATGTTCAGATTAGCCGTTCGAACTTTCTCGACGGGGGGTCAACACTTCCGCTTTGGTGTGCTGCAGTGGTCGAAATGTGTCGAAATTCGGAAGGCACGAAATGAGACGAAAACAACCTCCAACTGAACGTGTGCACTTCACTTGCGGACAGCTACAACAGCTGCTCACAAACAACAGCGGCCCGCGAAATTGAGGCACGCTCCTAATGGGGTGTGTGAGGGCGTCGGGTGCACCAGACAGCAGTCGTAAGCATCCAGAAACGACTCACGAGGTGATTTTGTGAAACCAAAGTTGTCAGCGAGCATCACCAAAAACGTTCAAAATCGACATTTTGGTTCATTTTGCGCGAGTACGTACTGCCATAGCAACAACACGTATGCATGAAGGACCGGCATCCACCAATGATAGCTGAGGTTTTCGCGGATATTATATGTTGAAGCACTAATATTTCGTACCCGAAAAATGTGCGGACAGACAAATCGTTCTCGTTTGGGGTAGTCACGAATTGGGCTATAAAAATCAGGGCTTCCCTCGGGATTTTTCCCGTTGTGAAAATCCCGCGGGATTCCACGGGATACGGGATAATCTCGTGGTCCCGTGGAGTTTTGAAAATCCCGTTCCCGTCCAAACTGATTCCGTGGAAATGTTCGCGATCCCGATCCCGTGCCGTGCTTCATTTTTAAATCTCGATCCCGTGCAAACTAGTCCCGTGAAATTTGGGCAAATCCCGTGAAATCCGTGTCCCGTCCCGTGCAAACCCGTGAAATTTGAGATTTCCCAAATC
>JAYJMJ010277427.1:0-12101 GCA_036873875.1 Laminaria ephemera
CTGTGCGGCTCCCACCCCGTCGCCCACACCGGCGCCCACCCCAAGCCCGACCGTGGCAACTACCCCATGCCCGACGACGAAGCACCCTAAGCACGGCCGCCACCTCAAGAAAGGCTCGGCAAGGAAGTCGACGTACCTTGGCTGCTACAAAGCCGGCTCTCACCACAACCCGCTCGATGGCCACAGGTCCTGCTCGCCGAACATGACGGCACAGGTGAGGGAAACTCGTAGATATATACCTGGTATGTGTATTGTCCTGCCTTCGCAATTGGACGGCAAAACACTGTATAGTCCTGGTTTTTCAATAGGACAGTAAAACATTGTATGGTCGCATCTTCGGAATAGGACTGCAAAGCGGTGTATAGTCCTGGCTTCGACGTTGGACGGCAATGGACGCGTGTTACGATAGAGGTAGCACTGTTTGGAGTTTTTGTTTCTGAAGGACGGCGCTCCTTAACCCAAAATCTTCGGAATGTCGTGCTTTTTTTTCGATCTGAATTTTTTGTACACCTAAGCCACGTGTTTTGTTCATCGGGTTGCACTTTCAATTTACTCAAAATCAGTTTGCGGGTGAGGTTTCACACAGCTCAAAAAGTGAGGAGCCTCAGACAAAAAAATGGTGCTCCTCTATCGCAGCACGTGTCGCACAGTCTTGGCTTCCCAATTTGGACGGCAAAACACTGTAGTAGGCGTAGGCTCTTGACTTCGTGTTCGGAGGGCAGAACACGTTGTATTGCTGGCTTTGTATAGGACAGCACCGTATAGTCCTGGTTTCGAAATGGGGCAACGACACACTGCATAGTACTAGCTTCGGAATTGGACGGTAAGACACTGTATGGTTCCGGCGTCGCATTGGGACTGCAAGATAGTGTATAGTCCTGTTTTTTCCCATTAGGGCAGCAAAACACTGCTTACTGTTGAGTTCGGGTTTGGGCGGCAGAATTCACTCTATATTCCTGGCTTTGTATAGGACAGCGTTGCATAGTCCTGGACTCGCAATGGGAGAGCAAAATACTGTTAGTCCTGGGTTCGCAATAGTTGTGACGGCACAGTATTTTGCTGGCGTTGCAATCGGATGGCACGGGATGCTAGTTGCCGCTGCGTGGTGCACGTGAGCGTGGAAGCAACGGAACAAAAGTGGCGACAAAAATGAAAAAGCAGCCGTTGTCACGTTCATCTATTAATTATGTTGCATCATGTTTTTTCCCCACGCATTGCTCCCTCAGATGTGCGCGGACACCTGCAGCTCCAAGAACTTCAAGTACTTCGGCACTGCCGCCTCGTCAGGTGACCTAACAATTTATGCTCGGTCGTCGCTAGACGTGTGCCCCGATAAGGGTAGCATTTTGTGGACGAACCGTTTCTAACTGACATGGCTCTTCAACTGAGGAGATTAACTACCCGACACGTGCTATGACGGGTAGCACTAGGTAGGGTGGAAAAAATGTAAAACAAGTATTGAAACCGACGAAATTCATAGCCCAAGGCCAACCAACCACCAACGAAAAAAATAGTTGAGAAATATAAAAAAATGGTAGGAAAAAAACAAAACTAACCTAAACTTTCGCTGATTTTTGGTGGGTTGGGTTGGCCTTGGATTGCTTATCGACGGTTTCAATACTAGTATTATATGTTTCCGACACAACTCCTACCCAACCACAGTTAGCACATCGCGGAACACGCTACTGTTTCGCCAAATACATTTCTGAGTGATGGGACTCCTCAGCTGAGGAACTGCCCAATGTCGTTGGTATTCATATAACATTAGCATTTCTGGACACATGCTGTGGTTGAGGTGCACCTAGCTTTGTTCTTCATCTCCTCACTTGAGGAGCTCTTTACCTCAGCCAAAAACCACCTTTGAGAAAAACAATTGAGCTTAACTCGATGAACCATCCCATGGCCTAGGTACACGACGAACACGATTGCAATATGGCAATGTGGATTCCGACGATTTTGGGTTAAGGAGCCCCGTCATTCACGTCATTCAGAAACATTACTCAACCAAAAAGTGCTACCTCTATCGTAGCACGCGTCTGTGTTTTCAATCTCTTTCCGTTAAATACGTAGGTCATGGGATTTTTCGTCGGTATGCATTTTCATTTTTTATCAAAGTCGGGTTTTTGGGTGAGGCATGGAGCTCCTCGAGTGATGAGGAGCCTTAGAAAATGAATGTGCGTCCCGTACCGTAGCATGCGTCACTCAATATCTTTGGACCATTCTAACTTTCCACGTACCTGGGCCATGGGCTAGTTCATCGGGTTGCAGTTTCATTGTTATCAAACGTCAGTTTCTGGGTCAAGTATGGAGCTCTTCAAGCGAGGGCTTTTCCCCAAACTCGTCGGACTGGAAATGTTCGTCGGGTCGCACCTTTATTTTTTATTTTTATCCTCCGGCGAATGGGGAAAAATAAAGATTAAGCTCATCACACTTGCACGATTTTTTTCATGAGTGTCGTGTGTCAGTTGTCAGTTTAACTCTTGAAAATGCATTCGCAACCCACTTATTATTTGTTCTCAACTTTTGTGTTTGGGTGAGGTGTGTAGCCCCTCAAGCATTAAGCCTTCGACATTATAGGTGCACCCTACCGTAGCATGCGTCTTTCATTAATTACATTACCCCCCCATATAGGACGCACGCGTGCCCCGATAGAGGTAACACATTCTGGCAAATTTGGTTCTGAATGACGGGGCTCCTTAGCCCAAACTCGTCGGAATCCAAATCGCCTTTTGCAATAGTGTTCGTTGTGTGCCTAGGCCATGGGATGGTTCATCGAGTTAAGCTCACTTTGTTTCTCAAAGTTCGTTTTAAAGTGACGAAAAGAGCTCCTCAAGTGAGTAGCTTGAGAAAAACTATATTACGGGGGAACATAGTAATCGGGACCAAATATGGTTACTAAAAACAGTGGAATGTATAGGTTTTTGTGTATATCGCGGGTCCTGATTACTATGGTCCTCCGTAATAGGTGCACCTCTACCGTAGCATGTGTCATTGATATATACCCGGTACCGGGTATATATGATTACCCCCCCCCCCCATATGTGGTATTATATCCCTGTTGTCGCTGCGATGACGTCTCTCGTTCCTAGTTTTTTCTCAAACAATTGTTGTTGAGACGGCTCCCTTTGTTGAACGTTGACTTCAACACCAGAGTGCTTCTGAGGCAACTTCCATCCCGCTTTGAAGGGGGCGTGTGCTGTGAGCTAAGGGTGACAGATGAGATAGCTCGTGATATGTCCCATGCGAGCAAAGTTTGGACTGGGGTTTGTCTGCTCTCGTATCCTCGTGTAACGCAAACAACTGTCGTTGCGACGGTTCCCTTTGTTAAACCTTGACTTTCATACCAGAATGCTTCTGCGGCAACTCCCAGCCTACCAAAAGGGGGGGGACGTGCGACTACGAGTGTGCCGGAGACAGCTCCAGGGCGTGCGGAGGCGTCGGCTGCATGAGCATCTTCAAACACGACCACTACAGGGGTCACTAAGGGCACACCTGCTCGCGCCATCGTAACTGTTCCGGACTCGACACTCTGGCAGTGAAGACTATTGTATAACGTGTGCATGGTCCAATACCGGGTACTGCTGTCGCTGTATGACTATTTGACATACAATTCTGTTTCTGTGTTTGTGTGTGTGGGCCATACTGGCGTGGTAGCGTTGTGGTAATCTGGAGCAAGTGCCATCGGCAGCAGTACTTAACATCTTCAGGTTCGACAACTACAGGGGCCACTAAGAGCACGGCTAGTTGAGCCATCATAACTGTCCAAGATTCGACAAGCTGGTGGTGAATGACTACTTCAAGACGTGCGCATGGTCTAATACTGCGGTCGCTATATGACTAGTTGTTGACATGCATGCCTGTTTTTGTTTGTAATTTTTGTTTTTGTCTGGGCCATACTGGCGTGGTAGCGTTACGGCAGTACTTAGCATCTTCAAGTTCGACAGCTACAGGCTACAGGGGTCACTGCGAGCACTGCTGACCGCGCTACTGTCGTAGCTGTTGGAACTATCCTAGAACCGACGCTCTAGCAATATAACCTACTATTCGACATGCGCGTAATTTTCATATTAGGCAGTCACACCGGAGGGGGTAGCGAAAAGACCATCGGCGGCATGTAATATACCATCGTCTGCATGAGCATGTTCCTAGACGACAGTTACAGGGGCCACTGAGACCACAGATACCTGCGCCAGTAGCGAAATGCCCTGCAGTCGATACTGTAGCAGTATAGGGTATGCCGTGTGCATGGGCTTAGTCTGCGCAGGCAACTTTCAGACCTCCCGTGTAGTCGACATTCTAGCAGTATACTGCACGACGTGTGCTTAACTGTCAGACGTCCCCTGGAGTGGACACGCTACAGTAGCAACACGCTGTGTGACGCTTGCACAGCTTCAATCCGAGGCAATCACATCGGCAGTAGTAGAGAGGACCATCGGCAGCAGTTCTTAGCATCTTCACATCACATCGGCAGTGGTAGCGAAAGGGTCATCCGCAGCAGTTCTTAGCATTTTCAAGTTCGACGATTACAGGGGCCACTAAGGGCACGGTTGTCTGCACCAGCTTATGTCAAGACTCCTCTGGAGCCGACAGCGTAGCAGTAGGAGCACACTGCTGTATGAAGTGCATGAATGACGTTGGTCGCTGTCAATAACTGTCAGAACTCTCCTGGAGTAGATACTTTTAGCAGTGTGTGTGGCGTGTGCGTGGCTGTAGTCTGCATAAGTTATTGCCAATGCGCTTCTGGAGACAACACTCTAGCCGTGTACTGTAATGTGCGCATGAGTTTAGTCTGTAGCCGTGCTACGGTAGAAAATTGCACGTGTAAGCCCAATGCTTTTTCACCGATCGGGGTCCTCAACAAATGGGCTACCCGATATATTTGTATCCGACGTTCATTTTTCCAATACTCTTCGTTAGATCAGCTAGCCCATATGGCTGTGTATCGTCTTAAGTCTCTATTTCTTCTCAAGGTCGACTATCAGGGTGAGATACAAATCTCTTCACAAGAGGAGCCTCAGAAGTGATGTGTGCTACCCCTATTCATAGCGAGCATGCCTCTCCGTGATACACTGGAGGTGGCAGCTAAAGGGTCGCCTCGGGCGAGTGCCGTCGGCAGCAGTAACTATGGCATCTTCAAGTCTGACAACTTTGTTTGGCGCTGAGACCACTTTCGGTCGCGAAGTGTTACCGCTTCTAGCCATGAACGGCGGATATTGCTGTATGTAGCTGTATGATACACATGTGTTTATGGTTTGGGTCGCCCCATGGGGACGAATAGCTCAAACGCGAGCGGAGGTGTAGACATCATCAGAATTTCTCGATTCGACGATGTCGAGAACACCGTTTTCACGATCGATTACACCTCGTAGGCGGACCCTGTAGTCCTAGCATACGATACATGCATGTGTGGTCGTTTCTGATTCCGCTGGCGTTAGAACGAGGGCCACCTGCGGCGAGTGTCTTCGGCACATTGTGGTTTGCAGTGTGCCGCATCACGGCTACATATGAATGGCTTGACAGTATATTTTGTATCAGTGAGCAGCGGAGCCTGACGAGAACGGGGGGAATGGTGTACGATAAGCGCACCCTGTGCTACCGCCTGACTTTGTATACCAGGCATATATGGTAACAACAGGAGCAATAAGGAGCGGAGCATCACGGGCCAGGGTGTGTACGATAGAGTCATTCTGTGCTGCCGAGCAGAGCGAGCACCCCGCGTATGCGTCTACATCCGATGATAAGGCAAACCGGAAGAAATTCAAATATACATACAACAGAAATTATGCCTCTGGCGAATGTCAACGTGCAAATTGCTCAGTCGTGTGATGGTAGAGTAAGTCCCACAGGTGAGCTCCTCCGTAATCATTCCCCACTGTAATAACGGGGAACGAGCTTGATTCTAACAACATTATACGACACACGATAGATGTTCAGAAGGTCGTTTGGATTCGGTTTATTTTGTTGTTCCCGTGGTGCAGGGATACACCGGGCTTGTGTGCGTTTTTTGTCAAGCTTTCCACACAAATCGGAGGCTTTGCCCCGCCGGGGACCCGATATTGTGACCGCATGATCCTACAGTACTGTAGACCCGACGCGGGCTATGATGGGGGCATAGCGCATTCAAGTAAAAGAACTCAAGCATTTTGTTTTTCTTGTGGTGAAGGGATACACCGGGCATGTGTGCGTCTTTTTGTCAGGTTTTCCACACAAATCGAAGGCTGTGCTCCGCCGGGGATCCGATCTTGCGACAGTATGATCCTACAGTACTGTAGACCCGACGCGGGCTATGATGGGGACATAGCACGTTTAAGTAAAAAAACTACAGTACGGTCTGGCTGGGTTCCTTAGATGGGAAGCTACTCAATATGGTTGAGATACCGCTGGTTTTTCACAATATGATTCGGCGTGTACCTCTGGGTCACAAGATTGTCCATCGCGAGTTGTCAGTTCATTTATGATCACAAACTCGATGTTCCGATGGGTTCGGGAGTTCCTCAAGTGTCCAGGCGCAGAAAATGTAGATGCTACCCCTGGATGCTCCTGCAGCAGCACGCGTCATCCTCCGCGTAGCACTCACTGTTTCCGGGCGGTCGACGCGATTGTGTCCTGGACGCGTGCTAGGATCGGGATATCACCTATTGATATCTGTTCTACGCAAGGCTCCTGAGACGCGTGCTACGATAGAGGTAGCACTTTTCGGCTTTTTTTGTTTTAGAATAACGGGGCTCCTTAACCCAAACTTGTCGGAATGTCGTTTTTGTTTTGCAATATGATTTGTTTTATACACCTAGGCCCTACGTAGGTTGGTTCATCGGGTTGCACTCTCATTCTTCTCAAAATCAGTTTTTGGGTGATATTAAGAGCTCCTCAAGTGAGGAGCCCAAGAAACAAAACGGTTCACCTCTATCGCAGCATGTGTCTACAATTAAGGACATATATACCTAACCCGAAAAAAATACCCTGGTAATTTGACATCAATGGAAACTACAACCCGATGTCAACTCCCATGGCCTACGTGCAGAAACATACATATTATTCAAACACAAATGGTTTCCAACGATGACACGTGCTACGATAGAGCGATAGAGGTAGCACTATTTGGCTGAAATGTTTTCTGAATGACGGGGCTCCTTAACCCAAAAATCGTCTGAGTTTCGTTCTCGTTTTGCAGTTTGCGTCGTTGTGTACCTAGGCCGTGGCATTGTTCATTGAGGAGCACTTCTAATTTTCTCAAAATCAGTTTTAGGGTGAAAAATGGAGCTCCTTGAGTGAGGAGGCTCAGAAACAAAATGGTGCACCTCCACCGTAGCGTGCGTCCGATATAAGACTGCTTCTCAGTCGAGGAGCCCCATCAGTCAGGACTAGTTTGACCAAAGGCCAAAAAGAGGTACAGTACCCCTATCATAGCACATCTACCGTACTATTGGTACTATTGGTAGCATGCGTCCGATATAGGGTTGCTCCTCAGTTGAGGAGCCCCATCAGTCAGGACTAGTTTGACCAAAGGCCAAAAGAAGGTACAGTACCCCCCTATCATAGCACATCTACCGTACTATCAGAACTATTAGTAGCATCCGTCCGATATAGGGTTGCTCCTCAGTTGAGGAGCCCCATCAGTCGGGACTAGTTTCACCAAAAAGAGGTACAGTACCCCTATCACAGCACATCTACCGTACTATTAGTACTATTAGTAGCATGTGTTCGATATAGGGTTGCTCCTCAGTTGAGGATCCCCATCAGTCAGGACTAGTTTGACCAAAGGAGGTACAGTACCCCTATCATAGCACGCGATCCTTGGTAACACGCTATGGAATATCTTGTGGCCGGGGTGCCATGGATCACGTGCAGGACCCGAGGAAGGTGTAGGGTGCCATGAGGCAAGACAGAAGTAGATGACCAGGTATCGATTATTAGAAAAAACACAACCAGAGAGAGAGGGAGAGGGTAGAGAGAGTGAGGGAGGGCATCGTCCTCTCCCTCATCCCAGGACCCAAAAAAGCATCCAGGGGATATATTCTCGTGTACCCTTTCGGGACAATACAGAACCCACCGCAACATCCGTAGAACATTTGTAGCTATAAAAATCAAGTATATCAGACTCTACTACTGTACGAGTACGAGTAATCTCGACAACACGCACGCACTTCATGGAGCATTACAAACATCACTCCTGTCCTTGGTTCTCGTCAGAATAGAGACAAGACCACCGCAACACGCAAATGGTGGTCCAACGGCATTGGATAGTTTCTCGTTTTAGACTTCAGCCCGTCCGTCCGAAATGTTTCGGCTCAAAGTGCTACCCCTATCGGGTGATGAACATTCTTGGCATTTTTTGTGGGAGGAAGTTTTAGCGAATTCCGTGGGAGCCCCATGGGAGCCCCACGGGAGCCGCATGGGAGACCCATGGGATATCTATCGGAATCCATGGGCAACCTCTATCGTAGCCTGCGTCCACTCGTATATCGATATATCAACTCATAAAGTCTCCGAGCAACGTTCGCTCCCATGGGAACGATAGATCGCCTTCCGGCCGCAGTAACATATAACCCACGACGCACGCTACGATTGAGGTGCAAACATAGTTTATGAGGTTTTTCACTCGAGGAGCTCTATCCTGACTGTGAGACAAAATGAGAGTGCAACCCGATGAACAACGCCATGCTCTACTAGATACGTACCGAGAGCCTTTCTTTAAGACCGAAAAAGTATCGCAACGATATGGGAGAGTGTCTCCAGTGACGAGCCCTGGCGACGTGTGCTACGAGAGAGGTAACGATTTGATTTATTTTTTCGTTTTCCAAATGATGGAGCTCCTTAGCCCCAACCCGTCGGAATTCCAATAATCTTTAATTGCAAATAACTTCTTTGTGTGCCTAGGCTATGGGATTGTTCATCGGATATACCTTTCCCCCCCCCCCCCAAATCAGTTTTTTGAGTGAGATATATAGAGCCCCTCAAGTGAGGAATCCTCAGAAAAAAAACGATGCACCTCTACCGCAGCATGCGTCTGGCAGTGACAAATATTTCAGCCAAAACTTGCTAACCCTATCGTAGCACGAGTCCTACTCTTCATTTTGTGCTGCCTGCCCTCTACACCATATAATCTTCAGTTCACCCCGGGATGACATCGAGCGGGGCGCGTTTGATAGTTTCCACGACTGGCAATATAATGTTGAGCCCCCTTCAAATCTATAATGCTCGGCAAAACCAGAGATCTACAGAAAATATGAGGCCGGAATCCGCACCGTCCGACCGGAATTCTTCGACAAAATGAAATCAATGAATACACGATTTTTTGTTTGATACAGTACAGGATACCTGATAAGAAGCAGGAATGCTGTCTCAGGATGGGTTTCGTATTGAAGAAAGGGTGCGTTCTACACTAAATTCAGTACAACGGCTCCTGACTTCTTATTTTCCTGCATATCTCAGCCTAACTTTCTTATCACCCTGTCTCGTATTTGGTGTCCTGTACTACGTATTAATACTTCATGTATCTATGATGTACAGTACAGGGCACCTAATAAGAAACAGGAATTATGGCTCAGGTTGGAGTTCTTTTTTAAGAAAGGGTGCGTTATACACTAATTTCAATATAACGGCTCCTGAATTTCTTATTTTCCTGTGAATATCAGCCTGACTTTCATATTACCCTGTTTCTTAATAGATAGGTGCCCTGTACTATTAATACCGTACTTCGAAGTATGTATATATGATACACAGTACGGGGCGCCTGATAAGAAACAGGAACGCTGGCTCAGGCTGGATTTCTTATTTATGAAAGAGTGCGTTCTACACTAACTTCAGCAAAACGGCTCCCGAGTTTCTTATTTTCCTGTAAATCTCAGCCTGGGACACATGCCACGGTAGAAGTTCACCCTTTTTATTCTGAGGCTCCTCGCGTGAAGCGCTCTATCCTCCTGCCCAAAACGTGGTTTGGGGAAAAGTAAAAGTATCACCCGATGAACAAGCAGATGACCTACAGTAGGTATGCGATGAAAATTATTGCAAAAAAATGGAATGAAATTCCGACGATTTTGGGTTAAGGAGCCCCGTCATTCAGAATCCATCTAAGGCGAAAAGTGCTGCCTCTATCGTAGCACGCGTCCTGGAGTTACCCTGTTTCTTGTTAGGTTTCCTGTACTGTATGCCTTCAGTCAGCGCACACGGTTGGCGGCAGTTCCAAATGCCCACAGCACGAGTCCCCACAGAGAATCACTGTTTCTTACGACGCATGCATGTTGCGATAGAGGCGCACTGACTGGCTTCTGGGGCTCCTCGCTTGAGGATATCTAAACCTCACCCAAACACAAACGTTGAGAAAACGTGAAAGTTCAACCCAGCGAACAATGCCATGGCCTAGGTATAAATGGAATGAAATTGCAGAGCAAGAACGATATTCCGACGAGATATTGGGTTAATAAGGAGCCCGGTCATAGTCCATTCAGAAAGTAGTGTATTAAGCCAAAAAGTGATACTCCTATCATCGTAGCATGCGTAGTGCACAATTTCCGGGCTTTATACCGTAGCTTGAGAATGGCACAGACACATGCTACGAATGGAGGTGCGCCAGTTTTTTTTATGGGGCTCCTCACTTGAGGAGCTCTGAACTTCACCCCACAAACTAAGTTTGAGTAAACTGAAAGTGCAACCCGATGAGTAAACCCGTGGCCTACGTACACAAAACACTCAGATTGAAAAACAAGAACGACATTACGACGAACTTCGGTTGAGGAGCTCCGTCATTCAGAAACAAAAAAGCCATAAAGTGCTACCTCTATCGTAGCACGCGTCCACATGGGATCTATCCCACTACCGTAAACGGCGTCGCACTCGTCAGCCTGTGTCGACATCGAGTATCGACATCGAGTATCGACATACCTGGTAGAGTATAAAAATCGAGTATCGACATCGAATATCGAGATCGAGTGTCGGCATCGAATGTCGACATTGTGTGTCGATATCGAGTATCGGAATCGTGTATCGAAGTCGAGTATCGATATAGAGTTCGATATCGAATGTCGACTTCGAATATCGATATCGAGTATCGAGTCCGAATATCGATATCGAGTATCGACATCGGCTATCGACATTGAGTATCCAGATCGAGGATCGATATCAGTAGTCGAGATCGCGTGTCGGCATCGAATATCGACATCGAGAATCGATATCGCGTATCGACATCGAGTATCGATATCGAGTGTCGACTTCGAGTATCGACATCGAGTATCGAGATCGAGTATCGACATCAGTGTCGGGATCGAGTGTCGGCATCGAGTATCGATATCGAGGATCCACATGAAGAATCGACACGAGTATCGCGATCGAGTATCGCGACCAATACCAGGTATCTCAGTTTCGTATCATAGGGCTGCTACTAGTTGGATCCAATACTACTCACCTTATCGCATGTGAAGGTGTAGTCGTCGAGGTACAGGTTGAAATCTACTACGGTCGCCTTCGTACAAGACAGGGGACCGGATAAGAAACAGGGTAATGAGAATACGTGGCTGATAGTAAAAGGAATATAAGAAATTCGAGAGTCGACACTCTGCAGTACGTGTAGAACGTAGCGTCTCCCCAGTAAGGAACCCAGCCTGAGTCAGTTATTTTTTTGTTTCTTATTATTATACTGGTATATCATAGGTGTCCAGTATGGTACAAATTTCGTATTACGGGGGAACATAGTAATCAGGACCAAATATTGCTAGGAAAAGTAGGGGAATATATAGGTTTTTGTGTGTGTCATGGGTTATATATTTACTATGGTCGTCCGTAATAGATTGCCCTGGTATATGACAGTCATGGTCCCTTTTTAGTGCCGGTATGTCCCATACAGAAATACCGGCACTATAGCGGCAACAGGCACTACTCCGCATGCTGCCATAACTGGTTGTTCATATCTATGCCAAGTGATTTCACACGCTACATACGAGTATATAAGTGATCGATCACGTAACTTCCGGGTGCAAGATTCATGATCAATTTGTTGTTTGCGCATTGCTGTCTGATACGTGTAACCGTCAATGATCTACGGAGAATAGTTCGGGTAATATAGGAGTTCCGAATGAGAATGATTTGCATTATTGTTGACCAATATT
>JAYJMJ010277458.1:0-12098 GCA_036873875.1 Laminaria ephemera
CTAAAACGTAGTATTCCCTGAATAGGGCGGTACTCGCCTTATTCAGGGGATTTCAACACCTCAATAGGGCGGTAACGGCCTTATTAGCGTATAAGGTGACCACTCGAGATAAAGCGGTCAAAATATCTTGGCACGGGGTGGCCTTATATAGGCCCCACTACTGTAATCCTTTACCGTACGCCCAAATTTCAGAAGCTCGGCACAATAGATGAAACGACAAAGCACGTCCGCGCCAGATTACCAACCCTTCGGTTCCTACCTCTGTTACACTCTCCATCCCCTCCCTTTGTTAGCGTGTCCCACGTGAGCGGCATTCTAACCTTGGGGCGAACATCCAACTTTCCGTGCGCCCTATCGATTTATTTTCCTACCGCTAGAACCACTCAGTGGGACGTCGGCAACTCCCATCCCCCAAACATTTGGTGGAAATACTTAATCGCCGCTGAGTATCCTCGGATCGTTTGACTTTGGTTTTTGAACGCGAAGCATCGCAGGGTCATGGACTTTGTCAACGCTTCTACTGCTGTATCTACTCCATCCACTTCTGCCCACCAAGGACTCTTCCTCTCTATCGCTCTGAGATGGCACCAGGTTTGCCATTTATACCAGTATACTTTCTGAGTGCTCCCTCCCACCGAGGCTAGCGCAAGAGTCTCCACCAGTCCGTCCACCTCGTCATCGTTCCCTCCCTCTCCAGCATAAGTTCCTGCTGGGCAGGGTTGGAGCATATTCATGTTTTTGGATTTCATGTAATTGCGTCCCATACCCTGTCATCAATGTACTTAATGGGAAATTCAGGTTGTAGCTTTATATCGAAAAAGTCGCGACCACTGTCACCGATATCCTGCGCTCTCCACCCTCCTGTCACTATCGTCTGTAGATTGCTAGCAATTTTGTCTTCCGGCCATCTAGAAATGCCGTCTGCTATTACGTTCTGCACTCCCGGGATATGTTTTGCTACATGACTGACTCCAACCGCTCGTGATTTCAAGTCTACCCAGTATCCTCATTGATAGCGAAGCGCGTTTATAGCACGACCCACCACATCTGTTAACCCACGACACTGCGGAAACATTGTCCCCTCTCAAAACTGGGTCTCCCTCGTTTTCTGGTCTATCTTGCAAGATGACTGGGGTCACAAACGCTGTCATTACCATGCCACAAAGCTCGAGTAGGTTTATTGTGATCGCTTCTTGTCCGTTGGTTACAGTCTGGTCTTTCAACAGCAGTGACAAGTTACTGTCCAGATCATATCTCCAGTTCACTTTAAGCTCTGGCCAGAATCCACCTACTGCCGTAAAATTCGCGTCTGAATAGTAACGTCGTGCCGGAGGTCGTTCTATATGTGTGAAGAAAGTTTGCTCCGAGTGACTGCCCGTCGCCTATCATCTGGTCAATTGCCCATTTCCAGAAGGCAATGTCATCGTGGAACTCCCAACCGACAATCACTACTTTCTGCGTCCGTTATCTGGATTTTGCGTTTTTGGGCAGATCAGTCAGCCGCAGGATCTGCCAAACAAAATACCTACCCGCTCTTAGCACGTATGTTAGGTTCCACAACTTGCCAGCCATGCTCAAAACGCCCTGCGGTCGCGCATACCGTTTTGAACTCGGCCAGTCCTGCTCTAAGGTGCTTTAGATTGCATCTGTCGTTTCTTTGGTGATTGAAATCCGCGTGGTGTGAGTGTTGATGCTAAAGCCGAGGGCGTCTACGTTTGAATGCAATCCGTGCTCTTCTTTGGTACCAATATAGGGACTTCTCGTTCTCTCCTGGTCCAAATAGTCTCACATGATCTGATGTGAGGGAAGCAGAAGCTACAAGCGCCGACTGATCGGCTGCGTCGACCTGTACGCTAGCCATGATTAAATCGTCTACGTACACTGAACTGAAAAAGGGCTCATTGGGTCCCCCCCTTTCGGAGTGCGGTCACTTTAAATCCTGGCGGAACTTGAGTAGGTTTTCCGGTTTCCAACATTTTACGATTTTGACATGCGACATCATGGCTTTTCCTTCTGGTAGGATAAGCGCACTCTCTATAGTGGTATTATTACAGTGGTCATGTTCGGCAGCTGAGGCCATGAGGCCCCAGTACCCGGGTGAAGCCGCCCACCCAAATGTGAGTCTAAAATCCGAAACCAAAACGTCCTCTACCATGTAGCAAAAGTTCTGTGCCTGGTGGGGTGCTACTCTAACTTTCCTAAACGCGTCTGTTACATCTGCCTTTGCCAACAAATATTCGTCGTTGAGGGAACCTTATACGGAGATCGATTAACACCTGTAGTAGTGTCTGGAGGGCTTGCCAACAGAGGCATTTCGGCTCTTCTTCCGTATGCGTTGTCTTTGTTCAGTCCGTTCTTCTTTCCTCTAGTTGCTTGTACGTCAAACGAGTAGTCGATAATAATTCTGACTTTGTGCGTAACGATTGCACCCGGTGGTGCAACCCGTAGTCCCTCGATCCATGATGCTGATTCTCTGTTGAACACTAGCACTCGATTTCGTCTTATGTCATCAAACAACTTTTCTCACACCAAGGCCATGTGCTCTAACACGACGCTGTGATTACCATACTGCAAAGCTCCGGTTGGGTCAAGGTGTGTGACTGTCGAGTTTACTGGAACGCCATTCTGGATTATGTCTATGAGCTCGTCTACTTCAGGAAAACCTTTCACGTTCCCAAAGTAGTGTTGACCTGGTCGACGGACAGCGTAGGTGACACCAGAGTGCCTCCGATCCCGACGGCCACGTTTCCCACTCTATCCTCTCTTACATGGAAAAGCACTGACCACGTCTCTGCCATCCCGCTAATGATTTGTCTCTTGGTGGTGAGGTCACGCGCTTTGTCTGACTGACATCGACGCTTTAGTTTGATTCCATTTCCAGTTCGGATCGGCAATTTTCACTTGTCTGTCATCTTTATAACAGTTCTTGCTCGTCTGCGCTTACCTGTGGTAAGGTTCTACTCCACATGTAGGTGCTACCTGTAGTACCGACTCGTTTAGGTTTATATCTCTTGCGGTCTCGCCTTTTTCTTTACCTTTTTGTTTTTGAAGGGTCTCCTCGTACTCTCTTGCGGTCTCTCGCCCTTTTCTTTTTCTTTTTGTTTTTGAAGGGTCTCCTCCGGAATCGAGGTTGTCAAATCATCGTAATTCCGTCTAGAATATATAGACTGTTTTGACCTAAGCAGTTCTGTCTAGCGCTACCGTTGTTCTTTTCCGTTCGGAACGTGCCCTGTAACCGGGAGATTTTTCTCGGGCTTAGGGCCGTCAGATCATAATTCTATCGAGAATTTTTGCTGTCCTAATTTTTCATAACTCTGTCTCGAGCTACTACACTTATTTTCCGTTCCAATCTCTCCCCGATTCAACTCTCCCAGACCAACACAATTCTGTCCAAAACCGTGGCTGTTCTGCAACTTCTCATCTTTTTGGTTCGATCGGTGTCCGTACCCGATTGGTCCCCCTCGGATTCACCGCTGTCCAATCACCAGTATTCGGTCTCGAGTTTCTGCTGTTCTGCATTGTGACAGTCTGACTATCATAAATCTGTCGAGAATTTTTGCTGTCCTGTTTTTCATAACTCTGTTTCGAGCTATTATTACGGGGGACCACAGCAATCAGGACCAAATCTGGTTAGTAAAATCAGTGGAATATATAGGTTTTTGTGTATATCGTAGGTCCTGATTATTATGGCCCTCCGTCATAGGATGGTGCTAGAAGCCACTCACAGGTCAACCAGAGATCCGCCCGTGCCGTCGAAGACGCCGTCGGGAAGAACGGTGAGAGCGTTGTTTTGGAGGTTCCTGCCCAACCGACCGCGGTAGGGCCGAGATAACGACATGTGTGATCGCGGTTGATTCACGCCGGTTCCTCAATGCGTTTGCAGGAAATAGAGCGACGCAAGCAGAATGCCCCATATGGCTCGTTTCGGTGCAACACTTGAACGTTTACACAAGACCAGCAGGTGAACTATTAATATTAAGGTTGTCTTCTACATTCTGCAATGTTTATGCGTGATGGATGTTGAAGCTATTTATAATGCTGCACAGCAGTAAAGGATGGCAAACATACCAACAAAACAATGAATAAAATACAACGCATCGAATTATCGTATCGTTTCCACGGCGAGGGTACCTGCGCATACATTGCAGCAAATATTAATGGGGCATCAACACCCTAAATCGGTGGCAGTAGTGGGGAATCGCTTCTGGAAGATTGGCTGTGCATAACCAAACATTCCTAACCCAATTATAGATCCGTTTAACGGCAAGTGTTTGGTGTTGCAGTATGTCCAGCGCCGATATTCACTACCAGGTATTACGGAGGAACATATTAATAGTAATCATAATCAAAATGTGGTTAGTAAAAACAGGCGAAAATATAGGTTTTTGTGTGTATCATGGGTTCTGATTACTATGATCCCCCGAAATAGAACATAGATGAAGTGCGACGTATAGCCTACCAAACGAGGGCCGTGTAGACCTGGCGGCAAGGTGATGATATAGGAAATCCTTCAGCTGCCCTGCTGAGACCCAACCGTTGTCTTAGACCTTCACCTGAGGAGTTCTAATGAGAGCACCGCATATTACTTGTGGCATGTCTTGGTATCACTCACAAGTATTCCAACGCCGGCGCGCCGCTGAAGGCACCGGCTTCAAGGCTTTCCAGTTCGTTTCTGTAGAGCGACCTGATTCAACCGTGATAGCAGCCAAACGAAATTGCGTCATTGTCGGTCGATTCCCGTCTTGCTTCAGGTACAGACGTCGAACAGGAAGGATACCTCTAAATGGACTGGTCGTAGCAATTCAAACACACATAGATGGACGTCCCGCGGCGAGAAAGCTGGGTTCCCAGACAGCAGACACTGTTGTGGTCGCCCGTCACATCACGAAGGTGCAGCGTGGTTGCTATGGATCAACTCATTCCCCCGATCGCAACTCAAGCACGGCGTTTTGCCGCCAAACCCCTGTGGACAGCAGCCTACTATGAATGGTACATCAACAGGGGGAGACGACCCACAGTGACAGACACTTTACAAAATAATGCAAGAACCGTTTAGTATGTACAGTAATACCCCAACTGTCCTTATATAGTGGCAGAGTACAAGGTTGTTTGCTTCCCCTCGAACTACATACCCTGGTACAGTCGTGGTCTCTCCTTAGTGCGGTGTCGTGTCAGATGACAATGCCCGCACTATAGTGGGACCCCGAACTATGGCGCGATAGTGCGGTACAGTGTAGGACGAGGTCGTGACAACCGAACATCACCGCACTAACATGGAGCCCCGCACTAAAAGGTACAGCACTAACGTGAGACCACGACTGTATGTACATAGTATGTGTGGATGCGTATGATACACGGACTGAACAGGGCGTTTCCGTATTACTCACAACCATGTGAGAGACGGCAAATCGTCGAACACGTCGCCTGGCAAGGAGATTATGTCGTTCGAGTTAAGATCCCTGGTCAAGGTGCAACAGGCGGCAAGCAGGAGTCAGTCAGCGGGACAAAATGTTTAGACACGGCGTTCACTTGATGCAGGAGGATAATATTCTATCACGGCTAAAACAACGATGTCATGTGTGCGTCCTTGGATGGCGTGCCTGATTCAGGAACAAAAGCCTGTCCCTGTGCCGAAAACAAAGTAAGTACTGCAAGGAGCAGAAAGTCGTCTGTTTGTACTCCGACAGCTTCGAAGGGCACACGTGTACCTGGTAAACAACAAGGACAACTCGACTACTGTAACAGCATCGCCTTTTATCAAGGCGGGTTCTTGGGAGAGCACGGACTGAGTTTGGCAAGTAATCGGCCATGATAATTCGTCGCCCTTCGACATTCCAAATGTTGCATGCACGCAACTTTTCACGTTTGTCATGACTGCGAAGCGCGGGGTGATACGTCTCAGATACGACCGCCATAGGACGATAAGGAACGTGTTCTATTAATAGCACATACAGAATTAAATCATGTACATCATACTTCGTATACCTGGGCCCTGGCAATTGATACCAGGATGCCGTCCTTCCCTCAACTGATGGTATATCAGGAATTACTCACAGGGACTGTAGAGACCCCAATCCCTCGAAGACACCGGATGGCAGGGTCTCGATGTAGTTCACGTTGAGAGTTCTGCGGCAGTCCACCACCACGTTAGCAACAACGGAACGATACCGATGGGCGAACAACGAGGACATGGGCATGCTGGCCAAAGACTCGTGCAACGATAGCGACAACACGTTTTACCCATTTGTGTTTCTGAAGGACAAGAGAGTAACTACCTAATCTCGTAGGAACACGAACTATGCATCTACTCTATCTCGTCATTAATAAATAAATAGGACATGGGATTGTGCATCCGATCGCACTTTCATCGTAATCTTGAAGTCAGTGGTGAGGTATAGTGGTCCTTAACCCTGCTAGAGCTGCAAAAACAAATAGGTGCCCGTCTACCGTAGTATGCACCCAAAACGTGCATCCGTGTCGTCACGCCTTCCTACGAACGGTGCTTGTTGGAACGCCCCCCCCCAAGAAAGCGAAACCTCAAACGCTGGGCTTGTGGCCGAATGTTTCTGCAAACCCCCACACAACGCGAACGACGCCCGCGAATACACGGTTTTGAAGGTGCAGCGTCACCTGAATACGATTCGACAAGATGAGATAATTATGAATCGACAGACACTCGATGCCCATCAGGGAACCGAATACGTCGTAGGCCCATGTTATGTCCCTCATATGCCAGAAACAAGCGATAATACCAGGTAGAGCCAATATGCGCTTGAAAATCATTTCAATGTGCATTTTTTCTAGCTAAAATGCCTGCGGCGACAAACAGGCCAAACCCAATTTTGTCGCCTACGGTGAGAACAAGTGCTTAATTTTCGCTTGCGGCAAAACTTGTCGCGCAGTCCAAACCGCTTGTTGCGCAGGTGCGCAACACGCCTGCGGCGCGTGTTGAGTCAATCGCGAGTCCCTGCTGCCCGTAGAAACGCGGGCTTGACGTTGGTTTGGGTACGCAAAACACCAAAAAAACTGAGCTACAACAGCCCTCACAAGCCACCAAGCCAGCCATACTGGAATTTAAGGCTTTGCTCACAGGACTTCCAACGCCGAAGCTCCTTGGAAGTTGCCGGCCTCCAGGAGGAGGTCATTGTATTCAAGGGTCCTGATTTGCCGTGGCACAGGGAACAAAACGTTATCGGGAAGGAATGCAATCGTCGATGGGGAACACTCTGGGGTCGCCGTTTGCCGAGGCTGTTTTGATGCGTAATATTGCTAAGTTCAAAAAATAAATGAAACGTGCGTTTTGTTCAGAAACCGACGGAATTCATAGTCATGGGTCTCTACCGATGTAGTGCGGTTTGCTGGGTGAGAACAGCAGCAGAGGAGGAAGGGTTTAGCAGTGCTCACTTGTGTTTCGCCAGCTTCACGTGCGCAGCAGCACGAGTATAGCAGAGGTACACGAGCGGGCGGCACGACGCTGCTTGCTGATGTTGATATACCTTGAGCCTACAATAGGACTATCTTGTTGTGGTTACTTGGGATTTAAAACGATAAGGCCTTTCCGGCCACAATTGCACTTTTCCGGCAGAAAATCCACTTTCTATCACTACGAGAAAATGTTTTCTGGACCACTAAATACCAAACTGCATATATGCGTGACTGGCATGCTGTCAAACGGGGCGCCTTGTGCTATACGCCATACAAGCTCTGGTCGCTACTACTGTCGATACGTCAACACTTCTTCTAGTCGTGTTTGGAAACCAATAGCAACGAGCGAACCACATCACCCCCGGCCCGAAGAATTGCGAAGCGCGAACATTGTACTTTTAGGTGCAACTAGTCTGGGTGCATCTCCAGTACCGTCGTGGGAAGAGAGAGTAGCTTTCGCTAGGAACTCGCGCCGCGGGATACACACGACTGTCGTCTGTGTGCGTGGGTGCCTTAATGAAATAACACTGCGATGATTTGATCAGGTCGGCGGTCGAAATACCACCCTCAAATCAAGTAATTAAAGGCTTCAACCACCTCAAAAGGGGTCCCTGTTTTTTGGCGCGGGGTAACTTAGAAGCTTGCCTTCGCGCTCGAAGATGTACCTGCCACAGTCCAACATATGTTTCATACAGCCATCAGTCAAGTCTGGACCAAGACTACGGTACAGGGGGGGGGGGGGGGGCTGTAATCAATTCATTCACAGTCATATTTCCATTGACCCTCGCAAACCTACAATGCCTGGAAGGATCACGTCGGGTTTTTGCCGACCAGGCGGACATCGCGTGCACAAAGCGCGAAGCGCCGTGAGGTGTGCGGCGAGTTGAATAAAAGATGAGGTGCATCGTACTAAGAACCACTTGTGAGGCGGACTTCCGCACCTTGTGCGTACTTTCTTGCATACCGGTCGACAGCTTCGAATAAATTTATTTGTTTTCTGGTGTGGTCACTTCCAGAGACGTCAATGGGGGTACTATGAAACTGCCTCGTGGGTGCCTTACCATATACACACCTACATGATATCACCCCCCTTGCGCGGAGTTAAGGTTCTCCACTCCGCACAATATGATCTAATTCCACCACCACCTCGGGTATGGCCAAAACATTAAAAACAACAGAAAAAAGACGGCACCATGGTTGTCCACCTCACGTAGTGAGAGGCGTGTTTTACAGCGTCGTTGCCAACCGACACCAACCCCAGCAGGGGGACTACGGTAGAGGGAGCGCTTTTAAGATACTCTGTTTCAGCGGTGTAGCGCCACTCGCCTTAGAGGCTGCACCCTATTCCCATGCAAGTCTTACCAGGTTTTGCTTTTCGGTTGCGGGAAATGCACCGCACTAAAATTTTATGTTATTTTTCGCCGACACAAAAATTGATTTGTACATTTTCGAGCAAGGTATAGCGCCGCTCGTGATAATGATCTAAACCCAGATGTGAAAACCGGGGTACCACCCCTACCATAGGCTTGGTCTCTGGAGGGTGGGTGCTTGGATTCAGTGTCACTCACAAGTTGGCTAGCCCTCCAAAACCTTCGAAGAAATCGAGCGGCAGCGTCGTGAGTTCGTTGCCGTTAAGCTTCCTGCGTAAGCGCAGTATTGGCAGAACACGAGATCAACAACAAGAGGGGAGGGGTCACAACGTCGACGTCTCACATCAAGCGTTGTTGTGTTCGCAGGACATGAGCCGAACATCAGCGCTAATGGAAGGGTAATGAGGTTGATTTCTTCGACACCAAACGCAGTATTCGCAGAACATGGCCCGAACAAGAACGCTGGAGGGGTATCAAGCTTGATGTCTCAGGGCATATCTGAGTCAATCTCATTCACTATCCAAGTCATTTTCCCCGTTATTTTCTCCCGCCACAGTCCATTTGCAAAATTCAACCCCTAATGCAGGAAGCCCATGGGCATAGGACATTCATTGTTGGCAACCTGCCTCCGATACGGGCGCCATTTCGAATAACCGACGCAACACATAGTCCACCGTATGCCACGGAAGTCAACAATAAACTGGAGGCACCCGACGTCCCGCACTCACCCGAGCAGGCTCGTTTTCTGCCCTGCGAATCAGATGAAGCTAACATAGTGCAATATCTACGCTATCAACTGGAAACATGACAAACACGGCTGTATCATTGGATACGGCCTGTACTGCAAGCACAGCGATACGGTAATATACCTACTCAAGTGTAAAAAGTCAAAGTGCATCACACTACTGTAGTTACCGGTACCTCGTATGTACCTGGTATGCAAAAAACATTTGTTCTTGGACACACAGTTCCTTTTTCTGGTATGACAAGCTTTCACAGCTACTCTCTGGTGTGAATTGCGTGCCGGGTATTCGAATATTATTCTAAATAACCCCAGCCCTGGCCTAACCAAGCGGCCGAGTGTCAAATCGGACGCGGTGTGGCGCGCTCGCTCCAACACATCGTCACCGCACAGGAACAATGAAACCCTACCGAAATCGAGATATGGGGGTAGGGGCACTCAAAAGGGTCCAACGGTCGAGATATGGGGATAGAGACACTCAAAAAGATCCAACGGTCGATAAATAGGGCTATAGGGACACTCAAAATGACCCAACGGCCGATACCTGGAAATACGGACACTCAAAAGGATCCAACGGTAGGTATATGGGGATAGGGTCACTATTAAGGATTCAACGGTCGATAAATGGGGATAGGGGCACCCAAAAGGACACAACGGTCGAGAGATTGGAATATGGACACTCAAAAGGATCCAACGGCAGAGACGTGGGGATAGGGTCATTCAAAAGGACCCAACGGTCGATAAATGGGGATAGGGACACTCAAAAGGATCCAACCGTCGAAATATGGAGATCGGCACACTCAAAAGGATCCAACCGTCGATATACTGGGGTAGGGACACTCAAAAGGACCCAACGGCCAGGATATGGGGATAGAGACACTCAAAAGGATCCAATGGTCGAGATACTGGGATAGGGACACTCGATAAGATCCAACGGTCGAGATACTGGGATAGGAGCACTCTAAAGGATCCAACCGTCGATACGTGGGGATAGGGACGCTCGAAAACGACCCAACGGCCAGGATATGGCGATAGGGGTACTCACAAGGTTCCAATGGTGCCTCGTCCCGCGCTGTCGAAGCACGCCTCCAAATCGCTCACATCTTCGTCGGTGATATCACAGGATGAAAAGTCCCTTCAAGCGGAGTAGAAAACAACAAATTAGACTTGTCGTTAGACTTGCGCTACGATAGAGGTTGCACTTTTGGGCTAAAGTATTTCTGACTACGGCGCTCCTTAACTGGGGAACTAACCCAATATCGTCGGAATACCAATGTGTTTTACAATTGTTTTCGTTGGCAATGGGGTTGCTCATCGGGTTGTACTTTCACATTCCCACAAAAACAGTGTTTGGGTGAGAGGTTCGGTTACTTCACCCATCCTTCAGGAGTCTAGTCGTACTTCGAACTGATGGCTGTAGAACAAGAAAAGAGGCACGTCGACGTGACGTCGTGCCAAATCTGGTCGCCGAGCCTCAAGCTCTAGATCGTAGATCGGCAGATGAAATACAATACACCACAAAGTGGGTGCAAAACGATACACATTGAATGCTCGTGGTATCTACAACGGGTATCAACATGATACATTCTAACCACCGTCGGTCGGAGAGGTCCACTAGATAACTTCCTGATTTTTGACCAGCAGCATCATAATCGTGACCATCAAGCCGAACTCTCACTAGGGCCGGAACTCCAATACCCTACGTCCCGCCACAAGGCTTGTCGTGAGCTACGCAATATGCAACGTCCATACGTAGCGCGTGTGGTGCATCTCGCTCGCTCACAGGGAAGTAGATCCGGAGGCGCACACGTCATCCGAAATGCATGAGTTGAGACCTGTCACCAATACGGGTGGGAAGAAAAGCGGCAGGCGGCAACACACAATGAGCGCTCCAACAAACATACTGCCGTTGCGTGATGACCAAACTGAACGCTGTTTGGCCGGCTTGCCAACGAGTGTGACCTCTACATTTTGTAGACCCATATGTATGCAGTTCGTACTCATCCAACAATGTGCATCTGGAACAAATTGACGTGAACATTCACTATTTCCCCTATGGAGTAGAAAAAGACCGCCGACCAATTGCGGTAGCCTGCTCTCCAGCCAGCGACTCCCCATGGACAAACTCGCGACCGCGATTACGACTTAGTATGTATGGTGCTAGGTACTCACCATCAGTGGCCACGGCCAAGAGTAGGGGTACAACCAGCCTGGTGAGCCGCATGGTAAGGGGCACGGCCTTTGCGACGAGCTCTTGAGTGTACTGCGAAGTCGGCAGGAAACAATGCAGCAGCTCAAAGTTTACGATAGTATATTTGGCATCGAACGCCATAACACCACTTTTTGGATCGCCTCGGAAAACCACATAACGCCTTGTGCGACGGGGAAACTGACCTACACAGTCGATACCGTGTATCCGCAAAAACAACTCACGCGTGCTGCAGAAGGGTTTTTCAACTACCATGGCATCGGTATCAATTTCTGAAAAAAATTAAAAATACACTACAGCTGTGAGATCTAGGATTTCGTCGAAACTCATCTTTGCAAGCTGTGTGTGATAC
>JAYJMJ010277465.1:0-12098 GCA_036873875.1 Laminaria ephemera
CTGCGCGCTCCACTCTCCCTATGTTCGTTTGGTCGCGAATGTTACGTTTTCTACTTATTGTGTTATGCACTCATTTCGTGATCAACTGGTGACCAGGGCATCCTTTTGGGTTGAGCAGCCAACCTTGTATGGCGTCCAAGTGTACCATAGGATCATATATGATTTATGGCAACGACGAACGCAACTTAGAACACGATCAAAACAACGTAAATTGGCGAAAGGCTCGCCCCTTCCGCTAAATGATGTTCGAAATTTCCGCGACAATAGCTCGTGCTTCCTCAATTTAACGGAGGGATAAGAACACACGCGACTACGTAGTTCCACTACAATACAGTGGAACTACCCTCACGGGGATCTCGCATAACTTGCGTGCAACGTTCGCCGGAGCACGTCAACGACTACGAAAAGTGAAATAACGCAAAAAGAACCTATACGAGTTGCGATTATGTTATGCCGGCTGCCGTATTTTACGAGCGTCAGCACAACTCTTAACGTGATATTTGTAGCAACGAATACTCTCTGAGACAGGACGTGGTCGGTGGGGCTGTGTACGTGGTGCAGACGTAAGGGGGAAACTGCCATTGCGCAAATAAAGGAATGCGCATTGTACTTCGATGAGTAGACTTACCCATCGATTTCAATGTTGTGCCCGATAGCGCTGTACTACCCTTGTTTGCACATCTTCTCACACCATGTCTCACCTCCACTGTCCGCCGCTGTGTTATTCGTGAAATATACGTCTCCTTCCATGTATATCGATCCCCCGGAATATGAGTATATAGCACCTACCGTAAACAAAAGACAAAACGGCATGGACATCTTACATAGCACCCGAAAACACTATTGATAGGATAGCCCGCTTGGGTGGACTATGGTATCCATACAGGCGGGCGAACCATCTACAAACTTCAAGAGCATGGCCTGAGCAAGGGAGGTGTTCCAACAACCACACATCGATGAGATTATGGCTTCAACTATAATTTACAAGTTCGCAACAAAGCAACGAAGGTTCTTGGGAGAGAAGGCGACGAAAGGTACCCCATACCGACGGTCAAACAACGAAGCACGCTTACATTTACCTGCCAACTGAATACCTGTAAACTGCTTCATATGCGATGCAAGGGTTGCCAGTTAGGAGACGATTGAACCTGGCGTGAATGGCACGACGGCTCTTCACATATCCTTTCCACCATTTTCGCGACTAGTTACTGACCTTACTTATTTGTACAGTAGGTGGAGTGAATGGTAAGAAGGCACGTCACCAGTAGTTATGAAGTATCCAATAAAGAGGCTATGTATTCACCACAGTAAGAAACACAAGTACAGTTGATATCACATCCATATATATTCTATGCAGTTTGCAACTTAGAGCACCGTAAGAATGCCGGGTGAATTTGCGGGATTGTGTTTGCGATAAATTGAATACGAATGGAGTACCCATGCACTGAGAGCACAGGGATGGGTACGCCATTAAAGTACCAGGTATTACATTTTGGTTTGATGCTTGAGCCCAGAAAAAACATGCCGTCGCGTTATATACCTGTTGTGACCGGTACAAACAGGTCAAATGGCGGGCCTGGGGAATGTGAGTTGACAAAGACGGAGGTTGCATCGCCTCCGTACAACCTCCGATCGCTAGTTTGAAATCAACTGCGCGAGCCATCAACAGGACCGGAAGATCAAGTGCTTTCTATGTTCACATGCTTGTCTGACATGCGATACATATATTGGATATTGGTCGTTCCCGGGAGAACGAAAAAAACAATGTACCCACAAAGAGCCAGCTAGTGAGCAGGAGTGTCGCTGAGAGTTACGATCTTGATTGCGCGACGAGGTACACATACTTGGCGGCATAAGATTCAGCAGCCAGAAGCGTGGGACATAAAATAGTGACCACGCGCCGATGTGCATGAACAAAGCCGGCTTGTATATTGCTGCACAGAGCATACGCCTAGACCGCCCGACCTTCTGACCGCCAGGGTTATCCCGTGCCTAGTCGTTTGCTAATAAAGACACCTTCATATTCCATACTACTCACCTCCGTGTATGCCGGCTGAATTCCGAGTGAATGAAGTGTCTCCGTCAAGCCGAACCGTACTCCTCTGAATAGAGTCGTTGCTGTAGACATAGAGTGCACCTGCGGGAAGGAAAAAAGCACATGAGTACTGTTGTGAAACACGAGTAGACATCATGGCCGTCAAAACACACACTGGTCGTTTGGTGCATAGAGGCGAGACTCTCGCTCTAGTATTTCGGGAATAGATTACGTTGACGTTAAAGTAACGGGCACACATTTCCCCAAACTGGTGGTTCAGTGTTTCGCTGCGCGTGTATATTGTTATTCTGAGTAAGAGTACATCGCCTGCATGTCCTTCCCCAGTATTTTCGTGCACGAGAATTGCCTGTATCATTATCAGCAGTAATCTCTGATATGAATCGTTTGGTGTACCTGAATCGCATATGAAACGTTGTTTGGTGTAGATCTATCACGTACAATGAACAAGCCATATCCTCCTAGCGAGGTGTTCAGAGAGACTCAAGTCCCGGAATTGGTGGAAATTTGGGTTCGGGAGAATCCTGAACCAAACTTTCATTTAAAACATGTTTTAACGCCGTGTTGGGGCGGGTATTAGATCGGTCTAGATAATACTTGTTTGTCGCATGTTTTTTTTCCTAGGAGGGCGTTCCGTCGGAGAGCCTATGATGATCCTTTTATCTTAACATCACTTTTCACAGCATTGCTTGCAGTTTCCGGCACGTGGCGGGGAAGTCGAAGCGTTGCTAAAGAAAACCTGAACCACTGTTATTAGATGGCAGTACCCTCATTCTGAGTGTCGTTCAACACTGCTCGTGTCCCCATCGGCAGTCTTAAATACTGCACGATAAGTAACAGTACATTGGTAGCAAGTGTAGAAATATTGCCGCTGTCAACACTGCACAAGTAGACCACAATATCTCCTGGCACGACTGTCGAGTTTGCCGCTCCCGCATGCCCACAAAAATCTGACACCACACTAGCTAGCAAACAACTGGAAACGCCGCTGCGGGAAGTTCGTACAACGTACACGATCTCGCATGCTCGTTCTCACCTCCATAACCCAGCCAAGCGGAATTACCGTCGAAAGAGGTAACGCCGGCGATGTCGATATTCGATGAAGAAACATAGATTGCACCTGCGAGCGTGTATAAAGAATGACTAAGAGTGCATCGTCGCTGCAGCAGCACTATTGACAAAAAGACCAATCTGACGAACCCGGGGCATTCCACGTCGATATTGTGAGGTACAATTTGAAACCATGAGCAAGAGTGCCGTAGAAAGACCGGCGTAATCATTAACGGGATACAAAGCATCTCCCAACACCTGAGTACTATACACCCGACTTGTTCGGTATTCAGGGAATCTACGTACGATACATCACTTAGAGTGCATAACGACCATGCGTTCCACCCTGTTTCAAATGTGCCGAATCCAGCAACGGCAACTGAGGAACATGGCCGATCATTTCTGGGTCGGGTCGGCAAAGCCACGGCTTTAAGTATCGACGCTGACCAATCAACGTATTTTAAGTGTTGCGTGGGTTCGTGCCTGACGGTGTCGATAGTCATGTTTTTGCGTCTACAAGAGATGGACGGCGACCTAGAGTGCGAAACTATCTACCGAGTTCAACTCGCATGGCTGTCTATCATCCGCTCCGAGAAGCGTGTAGCTCCTCAGCATGGAGCGAAGCAAACATACCCACTGTCGTCCTCGATGATAAGAAGAGCCAGTAAGTCGCGATTTATCCCAATGGCTCTATCTAGCTTCGGACTCCGTTGTGAGAGTGGTTTACAACACCTTCAACGACAATGGAAATGCCCCCCGACAAACGTGTTGCAGGTCGTTCAAGATACGGGTCGCCGACCGGGAAAATGTGTATTGAGCATACACCTTTCACCTGAACAAACGTATCGGGAAGGGCAGCCATCCTACGGGTCCCGTCCGCGCAACAGATGCTACGTTGTGTAGAGCATACAACGTTCACATAGGTAAATATGACCCGAAGGACGCAAGAGATCGGATATATCCATCGAACCTGGCAAACATTGACATACATCTTGCGGATATCGCACATCGTGCTATATCTCTGCCCTGGCATATGCACATACTGAAGCGGTGATCGAAACGATCTCATGCGCGGACTGGCGATACAACAAACCTAAACTATCGTAAGGTATTCAAGTTCTATATACTCGATACCCTTGATACCACCAGACGTACACCCTCCAAAGGCGATTTCAAACTCGATTGTTCTACCCTGTGTGTCGATGGCATCGTATAGGTATGAAATCAACAGTGTGAAATGGAAAATGCGAACTACAGGTCTGGGCTTATCTTGTGTGTATTGGGTTGTAAGTGTGGCTACGAACGTTTGTTATGATACTCTGATAGCTCATGTATATTCGGAGCTAGCGTCAACCTTTGCCTTCGAGCGTCAGTGCGAGCAGAGCACATTTCAACCACTTTCCTACACATTTAGGTTGCGAATGCCTTGAAACCTAGGTAATGTATACGTTCTGTACGACACCAATCTGAACCAGACGATGATGCCTTACCACAGCAGTTCTTGTGGTGCACGCCCTACTTGTGGTTACTCGCTGGGGGGTTGCGGTTTCTGCATTTTCCCTGTTGACCCGGCGGAGAATAGTACAAAGACGAAATTGACTGATGCTAAAATGGTTTCGTTTAGTCCTAACACCTGGGGTTAGGGATAGGGTTAGCTGATGCTCAAATTTAATCTTTCAGTTACACCCTAAGTTGAAGGTTGTTACAGCAGAGGCATTGAACTTAGAAAACATACTCCCACTATTGCGCAAGGTCCCTTTGTCTGCCCGTGATGCACCATCAGGTTCGCCCTTTCAGGCCTCCCATTTGAAACCGAACTATTTTCCTGCGCGGTCTTGCCTGCTGTGTCGTTAGCTGAATTGTGGGAGAACGTCGTGTTACCGTCGATGTTGACGCTCGAATTGTAGGCGTACAAAGCACCTGGCAAAAGATCAATGAAGCGAGTCTTAGCGATTGTGTTGCCGTTACATCTGACCTGGACAGACTTTTCCTTGATATCAACCATGGAGACGAGTGAGGTTGCAGAGGGATGCTCGGAGAGATATTGACGAGAGGTGAACGATTAAAATATTTGAAATATCGGAGTTCGGTACAAATGTAACATCGTACTAACGTATTTCTTTCATATGTGGTAGATCTATTCTTGAAACTGTTAAACAAAGGAGTTGGTACCGACATCAATGTCTGCCAAGAGAACAGTCGACGGCATTGCGAAGAACGGGGGGCGCGGCATTTACTCGCCTGTTTCACCGTCGAAGATTGCGGTGCTTGTGCGCTCGGACCGAAGCAAACATCGGAACCCGTCGTTCATATTCAATTTCCCAAAAGAACCTAACATGAGGTGTGAATAATGCCGAACCCAGAATGTCGTTCACTACTATAAGAGCTGAAAAACACAAAATGAGGCCCCTTTTTTGCATGGCTTTACCTTCGATTTTGTGTGATCTTACGTACCTGGCTGGACAGCGATCTGCGGCATCGTGAGCAAAAGACACAACGGCATACGCTTGGATGTGTCGCCGTCATCCGCTATGGCCCTTGTGCGGACGAACGATGGGCGTGTTAAAGACCGTCGAACGTGGCTTCCTGTACATTTCCGTTGTGGTTCATCCAATGGTTTTCCCTAAATATTGTATGGCGCTTTACCAAATTAAATTAGGCTTTCGTATCCCCCAGTGCAGAACAGCCGCTCGCACACACGAACCGATCTGCTGCTGCAAGCTTCTGGTGCTGGATACAACTCGCTGCTGCTGACTGTTGTTAGCTGCTGCTACTGTCTTCTGCTTCTGGCTTACGCTGCTGGTTGCTGCTGCTGGCTGCTGTTATCTGCTGCTGAGGCTTGTACAACGACCGTCCACCATCCACTGGCTGCTGCGTACTGCTGCTGGCTGCTGGTAGCTGCTGCTGTTGGCTGCTGGCCTATGCTAGCTGCTGCTACTGTCTGTTATCTTGCTATAGCTGCTGGTGCTTGCTGGCGCTAGCTACTACTAATACTGGATGCTGCTAGCTGCTGCGACTGGCTCCTGCTGCTGGCGTAAGCTACTGGCTGCTCCTGCTGCTGTCTTATGCTGCTGGCACTTGCTGGCTGCTGTTGGCTGCTGCTGAGTTCTGTATAACGTCTGAACAACATCCACCAACCCAGACGTATTGACCATAGAAAACAATGTCGCGCGAATTCCTAGGGACATCGACACTAATTTATATCTTGTGGACTACATCTATCCTCCAGCGGCCCACAAGACTCACGGATCGATCACAGATTGAAACATTTACCTCCGTCACTCATATCATAATTCCCCCATTCAGCTAAGATCGGACTATGGCCAACTACGTAGAATATATAATATGTACTGCATGGTAACCCGCTGGTCTCTTATATCCAAAATATGGCCCCTTCGCCATTGGAACGGAGGGGCCGGCCCAAATCCTTAGCACTTGTGTTATACGTAGCATTCAGGACACAGCATCGAAACCAAGGTTCGGCCACCGGCATATGCCCGATACCACTCGAGTCAAGGCATCCAAGTGACATGCTGCGCAGCTTGTGCTAAGGAGAGCACCCTAACTGGCCTGCTCCGTGAAATTTACCACGTTGTGTGTCGACAGCTCCTCACCCGGCCTATTTACGAAGCTCCATGTCTTTTGCTTACGCCGTTATATAATCCCGGGACGTTCGCCCGGCGTCTTACACCACCTCCCTCACGCACCAATAAGCGGAAGATGGACAACAACAGAAACATCAAGGATATGTGCTGTGACGTTCTGCATTGAAACCATAATCGGCGAATAACATGACAGACGACATATCAACCTTTCAACCATCGGTACAATACAACAACATTTCTTCGACGATGCCCCACGCAGAACGAACGTGATCGCAACACTCTATACCACTCGGAAAGGTAACCGATAGCTTTGGCTTCGGCAAATACTGATGAACCATTGCAGGTGCAAGTGATGGGCGCTTGTTTTCGCTCAAGTAACCGCCTTGTCATCAATCCCGTTGTATCCGGCTTCGTAGAAAGCAACATGCTCTGATAGCCAAGACGAACCACATCGGGAACTTGTGTTGCCTACTATGTCATTTAGATTGTGGCAGGCGGAATAGACTACTTAAATTATGTTAATAATACGATACGCGATCCTGATTAAACCACGGAGCGTTGCGAGTTTTTTCCCTACGTTCCGTCCGACCCCTATCGCGACATCTGTTTCATTCTCTCCTTTAGGTGATCTCTGATGTATCCAACCAAGCTATTTGATTGTATAAATGGCCCGTATGACATTGTACCATTCCACAGTGTGTTGTGCCAAAGTCGGTTTTATGGCCTAGTTATGTTGAAATATTGTTTTGCCCTTTACGTAGCCTTGCCTTAGTGGGAAATTCAGGAGGTAACGGATTACCTGGTTCTTTAGGCGACATCTGCTTCGTGGGTGTGTTGGCAATATGTGTGTCGAGTATTGTGAGCTTTAGGCGGTGTTGGCCTTACAGCGCGTTGTGCCACGGTCCGTTTCTTTATCGAGAGGTATTCGAACGTTGAGGTGGGCTTTACGTTGCATTGGCTTCGTGGAAAATTCAGGAGAGGAATCCCCCGGTGCTTTAGACGACACTTGCTTCGTCAATATGTTGGCAACAACATTTGAGTAGTGTGTCCAGTAGTGTGTGCGTTTGGCGGCATCGACTTTGTCGCGCAGTATAGGAGTACAGCGTGGATCAAACACCAGTACATCATCGATGAGTGTTGTTACACTGGCTAGACAGCGCATAGGCAGTACAGCAGTACACCCAATCCAACAAGTGCAGCAGCACAACAGCAGCGGCACAACAGAAGCTGGCGCCCTCAAAGCTCTCGCCTTTGTGACACCCACGGTGTTTAAGTTTGTGTGCGTGCGGTGCTCAGTAGAAACGATCACGACCACGTCTTCACGTCGTCATATGAAATTAAACGCACACGAACCTCACATATCGATTTGAAAGCCTGTGTTTCCCGTTTTCAACATGTGATGCTCTCGGGATTTCGAGTCAAACACATCCCGAAGGGGAACCTTCTATCTGGTATCATGTACGAAATGCCCTTTGTGTGCGCGCTTTTGTTCTCTCTTCTCCCGCACGCTCGCACGAGTTAGGGTTGGGGTTAGGGTTAGCATTGGGGGCCACCGTTGTCGTGATTTCGGCTTCCGGGCACGCACGGGGTCCGTCGGCTAGCGAAGACTAGGATTACTTCAAGGGACTTCGTTGCACGACGCCGAGCCACGCAGGGGACATGGACACCCACTTTTATTATATTCTTGTTTGTATATAATGTGTTTTGCTCTTATGCTCTGCTGCTATATCACAAGACCCTCCGACTTCTGTGCTTGTGACAGTCACGGCACAATATCAGGCGCGTCTCGAGCGATTCAGTTCGTGACAGCCTAGGACGGTGTTTCGGTGTGTATATGTGCACGTGTGCACTTTTCTGTGTGTGTGGAGTGTGTGATGTCGCAGGAACACAAAATAATCAAGCAGGTTCAACTAGTTTTTCTGAAGGAGCCGCTCAGCCGCAGCCTCAACTTTAATCAACAGCGCCAGTACAGCAGTAACGGTACAACAGCAGCCGCGGTCAAAGCTCTTGCCTCGTGGAAGAAGTCAATATGCTTGGTTGTGTCTCGTTGGTGCACAGCAGGAGATCGAATCACCGCCACATAATCATGTCCAGTTCAATTATCAAAGACGCATCTTCGAAGGCCATACCACGTACCAGGTAGCCCACGCATAGGGACACATTTGTGCCCCCCTTCAACTTGTGACACCCCCGGGATTTTACGTCTACAACACTGCGAAAGGGGACCTTGTACCAGGTACCGTTACTATTCCAGCACAGCCGGTCGGACAACCAGCTGTTTAAAGGGTGTTCTCCTAGGATTTAGTGTGGAATGGCACACGTTGTGCGAGAACAATGTAGAGCACCGAAAGGGATCTCTCCGCGCCTTCCAGCGCCCATTGGTGGCGGTATCACGTACTGTATTGGTCGAACGCCAAAAATCATTCAATACTCTAAGAGCTGAAATAAATAAGAATGAGACCCTTTTTTTAAGATGGCTTCATATTGGATTTAGTGTTGTTTTCCTCACAAGACTGGAGAGCGATCTTGGGCCTCGCGAGCAACAGCGTTTAACTGCATACGCTTGGATTCGTCGTTGTCATCTGCCATGGCCTTTGTGGGGACGAACAAAAAACAATGGCGTAGACGGTTGGTCATTGCTTCTTGTGCAGCGGTGGTGAACTTGGACGTACCTAAAAAAAAAGCAAAACTCACAGGTTATTCGACGGAAACCCCTGGTATGTTGATAAGACACGTACCGAGGTGCTGTTGCGGCGGTCAATCGTGGGAACGGTAAAGTACGATGGGCCGTGGTCTCTTAGACGCGACCCTTCGGGCGCAGAGACGAGGTGGACCTCGCTGTGGGTGCGGGAGAGACGTTTCAACACGATGACGGTTTTATCGGCCTGATCGTAACGCCTCTTCCATGAGAGCACCGTACAGTGCTGCTTTCTTTTCGTGTTGTTTCGTAAATACCTCCGATGGAAGGAGGATACAGTGATAACAAAGGAACCGAAAGGAAAAAGGAAACCAAGCGATAAAGGAAACTAAATGATAAAGGAGACTAAAGGATATATGATCTAAAAGGCCATATCACTGTCCGCTGGCATATACGCATCGACCACCGCGTTTATGAAGCTTTGGCTGGGGCTACAACGCTCGTAAACTGGAATCCAGGAAATCGGTTGCTCCGTTCACAACTGAGAGCGAGTGTCGGAGAGCTCTTGGGCCTTCAGGCCCAGCAATCGAACTTCCACGGCAAAAGGTGAGCAGGATAAGGTCAGCTCGACCCGCTGCCGCAACATGGTGAAGCCAGGGATATGGGGAAATAGGGAGATGGTGAGCATGGCCAAGGTTATGGTGGTAGGAGGTTATGCTAAGAGCGCTAGGCTACTGCGCACGAGCTGTCTCCAAGGTTTGGAATATGGAAGGAGAGGTGGGTTTTGGAAACATCACTTGGTATCCCAGCGGTACGAGGCCCAAAAGCGTGAAGATGAGCACGTCATTCCCATCCACCGTTGATCCGAGGTGATGTGAGCACCTCTCGTGTGATTTT
The DNA here is from genome assembly GCA_036873875.1 of Laminaria ephemera. Classification (NCBI taxonomy): domain Eukaryota; class Phaeophyceae; order Laminariales; family Laminariaceae; genus Laminaria; species Laminaria ephemera. The sequence continues at coordinate 10,244 of JAYJMJ010277465.1, forward strand.
TGTCATGACGGCGAAGGTGAGCGCCGGTCATTTTGTCACAGACGGGGACATAGGGGTGGCCATCTTCGCCTGCCACCGACTTTGATATAGACACACGATGAGTAGCTATCGCATGTATATATCCCTGGTTTTGCCGCCCGGATCACGTACAGCAGTACTGCGACACACCTGGCTTTGTTTTTGCGGTATAAAATCACGTCAAGGCCTTCAAAGCGTTGATGAAACATGCACCCCCGGACACAGATGATACTGATATTTTGTTGGAACTTTCACCTTGGCATCTGTTGTTCCTGGGGAGTAAAATGAATAACACGGAATTCCTGCCTGAAGTTTCACACACTTGTTGTTCCTGGGGAGTGAAATGAAAAAATCGAAAATCATATAATAGGTAGGAAATACAGCGGGTACCCCGATTTGAGAGAGGTACAACACTATTAATACAAACATAGTAAATTCGTGGTATCACTGCAGTTCTATACTAACCACGATCAAAACAAATCAACCACCTTCTTTGTACGAGCTGGACAACATGAACAAAGAACAGGGGGGGAGGGGTGGAATGATTGCCTCTATGCCAGTGAATAGGTACCGCCGGGAAGGCCTACAAAATTAGAGCACGGCAATGCAGCACACTGACCACGTTCTTACTACTTGCGGACGGACTCACAAAAAACGCAAGGCTCTAACAATATCTGGTCAAATCAAGCCACCGCAACAATAGAGCAAATGCCTGACATATATTCTTAGGATTTTCAAAGTGAATTTTTGGTACCTATTTATGCCCCTTTGATCCTCAAGTATGGTTTGCCCACTATAATAGTGAACTAATAAATGACGGACGGGAGAACAGTGGTTACCTCAGTTCCAGTTCGAAGAACTCTTAGAACTACTTATAGATGACGTCGCAGTTCCGGTAGTCTTTCAATCAATATTTTTTACATACTGCTGATGTGTGCTCTTCACATAAAACAGACCTTCCCACCATCTACAATCAGCACAACTACTAATTATAGTGTTCGTGCCGGAATGCCTCCTAATGAAGAGACAATTTCTGTGGCCACCAACTACTATGATAAACAGGGCAATGTAATAAGTTTATCACGGGGCCATACAATGCCAAACGACTACTACTGCGTGTGTTATGGTGTCTGTACACGCGGCGGAGATCCAGGAGATCCGGCGGTGTTCATACCAGTTTATATCGCGGGCGATCGGTGGTATGAATACAAACAACCTTCATTCGTTTACTGGATGTGTCAACGCTTTTCATACGAAAAGATCATTCGACGGAGAATCGTTCGTCACACGAATAATGTATGTATGGTCTATGGTCCACCCAGTATTAGTTTCTCAAACGAATGAATGTACATCTAGGAAGCTCGTTGTGTTGCCCGTGTGCGTGTTCTTCACATTGAAAAGTGATATTTCCACCTAACTACATCCAGGACAACCAGTGTCCGTGCCGATGCCTCCAAGAGAGGCGAGCTCTGTGGTCACAAACTACAAGACAGACTTACACATTGCAAACACCGCAAGGTGATTTGTCCATGCAATGTCAACCGCAACGAATACGAGGGCGGAACATACATCACTGGTATAACGCGCTTTGTGTCCTTTGTGTCTTTAATAAATGTAATGGTTATATGTTATGATGGCGATGACGACGAGCTGATGACTGCTGCTGCATATAAATCTAGGCAAGGTATCGGTAAATAGTACAAGGCTGCGCTCCGCGGGCGGCTATACGCCGCCCGCCGCGCTCGCTCAAGGAAGCAGACAGAACAAAGTGTAAAGCAGACAGAGGAGATAGGACGCCCACGATTTGGTGCGATGTGCAACTTGCAAATGCCAAGAG
>JAYJMJ010277482.1:0-12097 GCA_036873875.1 Laminaria ephemera
GCTTTCGGAAGATTTCGTCGAGATCTTTCCATAGACGCGTCGCTTGGCATTTAAACTGTACCGGTCGTCGAGAAAATTGCCGTTGAATTTCGCGCGAGGGGGTGTGATATACACTGTCATATACGGTACACGTGCGGGTATTCGGGTACTATTAATACTTAGAACAATCCCGTTAGAGCTAATTTGGGACAAACTACTTGAAATTAGTGTGGGATAAGCTTTGCGGTAGTGACAGGGTTAAGGCCAACTCTTGTAAGGAACCGATTTTGAATTTTTTGGAAATGGAGGTTTCAGCACCTTCGCAGGCGTGTTTTGACCCGGGGAACGGGGGAATCGGGTCCGCTTTTATCAAGTTCCGACTAGCCGTTTTGCGAGACGTATTCGACGACATTAGCCGCTTCTGCAGGATAGGAGTTTTGATGCACATTTTTTTTTAATCGGAAAACGATTTCGGATTTTTATCGCCTTATCATCTGAAAAGATGGCCTACTTTTTAGAGGAGACTGCAGTATTTCGAAAAAAATCAAACTCCTATCCCGAAGAAACAGCCAATGTCGTTGGATGCGTCTCGCAAAACGGCTACGAAGTCGGAATTTGAGAAAAGCGGACCCGATTCCCCCGTTCCCCGGGTCAAGCACGGCTGCGAAGGTGCTGAAACCTCCATTTCCGGACTTCAAAATCAGTCCCTTATTAGAGTTGGCCTAAAACGTGGTTATTTTGGCGATACTCGGGTGGGTACCTGGGTACCCTCGGAGCATGTGTATACGTGGACCAGATGTTTCCCATCATGTTTACCTTGTAAGTTATTTGTGGGTATCCTTCAACCTGAACGTACGCACGGTTTTGTTTTGTAACTTGAACTTGCGCAAGACCGTTTTGCGACCAACGATCGACTACGTATACCTGGTATATTCCACTTCGAGTTTTTGTTGGGGGTTTTTTCCCTTTCATTTTGAACTTACGCACGATTTCTCCTGGACCGACTGAATGCATATTCCACTTTTGGAGATTATTCTCTGTTTTTATCGTTTTTATTTATTTATTTTTCCGAAAATGTTTTTTTCCTCCTTCAATTTGAAGTTGATGGAGCCAGACGAGACAAGAAGGCGAAGCGTGTGGTGAATGCCTATTGCACACGGATGAGTTTTATTTTATTTTGTTTTTCACTGCAACGTACTGACTGCATCTTCCACTTTGATGTGTGTGTGTGTGTGTTTTTCCCCAAATTGTTTTTTCCTTCTTCGACTTGAATTTGATGGAGCCAGACAAGACCAGAAGGCGAAACATGTGGTGACTGCATGTTCCACTTGCAAGTGTTCTTCCAATTTTGTTGTTTGATCCATTTTGTTTTTATTTTCCTCCCTCCAACTTGAGCTTGATTGAGCCAGACGAGACAAGAAGGCGAACCATGTCTTCGTTTCCCGCCCATCTGCTTATTTGTTTCGAAATCGTTTTTGGCCCTTCGACTTGAACTCATGCACAATTACTGCAACGGACTGACTCCATCGCCCACTGTGATGTTTTTTTGATGTTTTTTTTTCCAAAGTTGTTTTGTTTCCTTCACATTGAACTTGATTGGGCCAAGCATGACAAGAAGGCGAAGCTCGTGGTGACTGCATATCCCGCTTGGATGATTATTGTGTTTACTTATGTTCTCCCGTGTTTTTCCTTCGACTTGAACTTGCGCGTGATTACTGCCACCTACTGACGACTGACTGCATATTCCACTTGTGTGATTTATTTGTTTATTTTTTTGTTTCTTCCAAAGTTGTTTGTCTCCTCCAAAACTTTTTTTCTTCCTAAATTTGTTGTTTCCTTCCAAGATTAGTGTGGTTCCTTCCAAAATTGTTTTTTCTTTCTTCCAAAATTGTTTTTTTTTGCCCGTTCAACTTGAACCTGATTCAACCAGACATGAGAAGAAGACGAAGAACGTGGTTCGGAGCACCGTGGCGCACGTGAAGCCGTTGGCGCCGTACGATGCCATGATGGCCGACGCCTACCACCTGCTCATGGGCGAGGATGACGAGGGGGGGGTAAGCTTACGCATTGAACTGACCAAAGCCACATTTTCTTTTTTCGTCTCCAATCGAACCAGCAGTTGAGACACGATTACTATTTGTAGTTCTGTACTGGAATGGATTATGCACTGTGCATCTCTGCATTGTCGGAACGCAAATGATGCCATGATGGCCGACGCCTACCACCTGCTCATGGACGATGACAACGAGGGGGGGGGTAAGCTTAAGCATTGAATTGACAAGCCATACTTTTTTATTCAGTCTCTCCGAAACCGACAGTTAAGACACGAGTGTTAGTTCTATACAGTGGGGGGCTCCCATTTTATTTTTTTCCCCAATGGTGCCTGTTGAATAGTGCCACTGCTCTCTATAGTGTCAAATCGCTTGGCACGACCGGAACTCTCTATAGTAACTCTCTATAGTATCCCTGTCCCCAATAGTGCCGGTGCCCTGTATAGTGCCGGTATATTGGGCTGGCACGTAACGGCACTATTGGGAGCCCCCACTGTCTTTGGAAACCAACAGTTAAGACACGAGTATTAATTCTATGATTGGAAACCAACAGTTAAAACTTAAAACACGAGTGTTAGTTGTATATTTGGAACCGAACAGTTAAGACACGAATATTATTTGTAGAACTGGAAACCAGCAGTTGTGACACGAGTGTTAGCTCTAGAGTTGGAAACCAACAGTTAACACGAGTAATAGTTATAGAATTGGAAACCAACAGTGAAGACACGAGTATTAGCTCTATAGTTGGAAACCAACAGTTAAGACGCGAGTATTAGTTCTAGAACTGGAAACCAACAGGTAAGACACGAGTATTAGCTCTGTAGTTGGAAACCAACAGTTAAGACACGAGCATTAGTTCTATAATTGGAAACGAGCAATCAAGACAAGAGTATTAGTTCTATAATTGGAAAAGAACAGTTGAGACACGGTTGTTATGAATACTCTGTAGTTCTATACGAAGTATTGAAATGGATTATACACTGCACCTGTACATTGCCGGAAGAGAAGGGAAATAGTACGATGCCATGATGGCGGACGCCTACCACCTGCTCATGGACGAAGATGACGAGGGGGGGGTAAGCATTGAATTGGCCAAGCCGCATTGTGTTGTGTGTCTCTACCAAACCAACAGTTCGTGAGCTTTAATTGGACAAAAGCCACACTTTCTTATTTTGGTACGCATTTCTTGTTTTCTGACTTTGACACTAACGTATACCTTCGATATTGAATTGGACGACGAGGGGGGTTAGGTTTTGGATTGAATAAGCCACACTTTCTTTTTTGATAACACATACTCGTACAGTACAAACTTAACATTTGATGTATGATGTGAAGGGCAACACACAACACACAAAACAATTTTTCTTGTCCGGCTGGGGCAGATATTATTCCAAGAGAAGAATAAGGACAAGGGGCCCTTCATTGCGCTAATGCTGTGTTTAAGTGTACAAGTAAATCGTATGGGTTTTCAGTATCACCATACTAAAATGCCGTTATATATATGTATGTGGGTTTTAGTATGCCATACTAAACACCGTACAAACCAAATAGTCTAATCGTGTATTTGATTAATCAGTCACCAAAACGTCAAAATATAAAATAATCAATAGTCAAATCAACACCTTTTTTTGTTGTTGATTCCCAACACAATATGGGGCAGATGTCGTCCCAGGAGAAGGATAAAGACAAGGAACCCTTCATCGCGCTAAAGCTGCCGAGGCGACAAAACTTTGGCGAGCGCGACGCTAACGACTTCTTCGACGCCCTGGAGAAGGGGAGTGAGTATAGCACCGCCTCCGGGAGGGGAAGAGCACAGCGTAATTTTTTAATGATTTTAGACTTCAGCGGTAGCTCTGCTGCGGTTGTTGGTCTGCTGCTGTTGGCCTGGTGTTGTTGGTCTGCTGCTGTTGGCCTGGTGTTTTTGGTTTTGTTTGTCTGCTGCTGTTGGTCTGGTGTTTTTGGTCTGGTGTTGTTGGTGTAGTGAAGTTGGTCTGGTGTTGTTGGTCTGCTGTTGTTGGGTCTGCGGTTGTTGGTCCACCCTTATTCCATCCCAACCCACCCGCTTCCACCTCACCCTACCCCACACCTCACCCCACTGCACCCCATCCCACCCTACTGCACCGCACCCCATCCCACTGCATCGCACCAAAACCACACCAAACCCGCATCGCACCTTACCGCAGGCGTGTGCCGAGAAGGGGGTGATTTTTCCCCACGACGAGACCTCGGCGTGCTTCCTTATCAACCGGTGGGACACGGACGGGAATGGGAGTCTGAGCTACGAAGAGCTAGAAAAGTGAGGGAGAAATTGAGAGATTGAGGCATGTGATGCATCCTGAATGTGTTTTATGTTTCTTTTTGCTTTTTTTTTATTTTTGGTTGGTTCCGGACGGAAGCTGGCTGCTGTGGTTTGGTTTAGATATTCTGGCGCGTGCGCTGTTCGTGTGCTGTTTACTACTGGTATGATGTTGGATGGATGGTGCGTGGAAAGCAAGAGGGGAAAAAATGAAAACCATGAATTTTTTTTTCGGTATCTAAATGCTCGTTTAGCGAGAGATGCGTTTGTGTTTGTGTGTGTGTCTGCGAGTCTTGGTGATGTCAGGCAATTTTGGTTGTTTGATACGCGTGCATGTCTGTTTTCGTGCGTCGGTGTTCTGGTTTGCTTTGGGTCTTTCTAATGTGTCTACTGAAGTATCTCACGTCTGCATCTTGCATCTGCTTTATCAAACGTTATTGTTGTTAGTTCTCACATGGACCCATCGCCGTACCCTAGTCCTCCGTGGTCACAACAATAACTCTGGGGTGGAAGATTACCTGAGCAATTCCTGGTGGTGCCGTGATTCGTGTAATATATATCGATAACCCACGGGAGATATTACACGTACACCCGTCAAGCTTCGCAACGCTCAGCGCTCCACCCCACACCCCACCCCCCATCCTCCCTCCCCCTTCCCCAAAAAACGAAAAATGAAAAACGAACAACGAAATACGGTTGAAAGGGGCCTGAACGACTTCGGGCTCGTCCTTTCTAGCAAGCAGCGCCGAGAGCTCCTAAGGATGGCGGACCCCGACCGCAACGGCAGCGTGGACGTGCAAGAGCTAACAGATTTGCTCTACGATGTCGAGATGGAGTTGGCGGCAGCAGCGGAGGCGGATGCGCAGGGGGGGGTGGGGGATGCGGGTGGCGAGGGAAGTACTCTCAGTGCTATCTGTGCAGGGCCCGGTGGGGCGAATGTAGGAAGCGCGAATTTGAGGGTGGAACGCCTTTTGTCGAAGAGGGCTTCTCAGAAATGGTCGTGAGATGATGGTGGTGGTGATGCGCACACGAGCGCGCAGTCAGATTAGTGTGAACAGGGCTCAGTATGGTCTCTGAGTCTAGCGCGACTATGGATGTCCAGCAGGAGGGGATGAAAGCAGTCGCTGTTTGAGGTTGGTGCCAGCAGAGTCCGTCCCAGAAGATCTGGTTGCCCAGCTTATTCAGGTTCGCACACATGATGACCTTACTTTAGGATGGACGGACGGACAGACGGACGCACATACGGACGGGTTTCCTATACTTTTGGAGAGGCTGCGAGGGGGGGGGTAGGGGGCGACGCATTCTGTTGAAAGGGGCTTCTCAGAAGTGGTGGTGAGATGACAGCGGCGGTGATGCGCGCGCAAGTGCGCCGACAGACTATACTACACGTACACATGGGCAGACGGACGGACAGATTGACGGACGGACGGACGGACGGACGGGTTTCCTACCTGGTATAGTTTTAGAGACGCCGACGGAAGGACGGTTCTTCTATGGTTTTGGTGTGGCGGCGAGCGGGGGTGTAATCATATCATCCATGGGCGTGGTCGTAAGACCATGGACCCTTGCATCCCTACAATGCCGGGACGGAGCACGTTGTTCACCGCCATGGGCGTGGTCGTAAGACCATAGACCCTTGCATCCCTACAATGCCGGGACGGAGCACGTCGGGTGTTCACCGCACAGGCAGACATTGCTTGCACCAAGCGCGAAGCGCCGTGAGGTGTTTGGCGAGTCGCATGAAGGGTGAGCTGCATCCTACTAAGAACCGCCTGTGAGGCGAACTGCGGCACCTTGGGCGTACTTATTTGCAAATGGATGACGGCGTCGAGTGACTTTGGGGGGGGGGGAGGACTAGGGTGGAGCGCCTTTATGTCGAAAATGTGTTGTCAGAAGTGGTCGTGAGATGACGGTGGCGGTGACGCGCGCGCACACACACTACACGCACGCACGGATGGACGGACGGGTTTCCTATCGTTTTGGAGAGGCGGCGGGGGGAGAGGTGGTAACCCGACAGGTTCCTTGGAGTTTGGAGGGGGGAGGGGGGGGTAGCGCCGGAGCGCATTTGGTTGGTGTGTGTAGTCCGTCGTCCTGGTGTTCCTTCCGGTCTAATTTTGTCACGTTTTATCGAATTTTTGAATTTTCGTTAGCCTGGAGGAGGAGGGGGGGGGGGCGAATTTTGTGTTTGCGTCGACCGTGTTGTTTGAGTGGGAGAGGTGATTATCTGTCGTTGTTTGCGTCGACGTGTGTGCGTTGTGTTGTGTGGTTTTGATAATCGCTTCGCGTCGAGTCAAACGCGGAGGATTCTCGAGCTCTTGGTACTCGTATGATACGAACCCGAACTCGGTTATGCTTTGCTGAAAAGTGATTACATACTCGTTTCATTTTGGGAATTACAACCGTCACTCTGATGCTATGATACGATTTAGTTTAGCTCTCGGCGTTGAGAGGGGGTGAGTGGGTGGGTAGTGTTTAGATTAGTCAACTCCACGTACCCTTAATTTATGTTTTTTGTGTTCGTTTTGTTTTTATCTTCTGGCGTGTTTCGTTCGCCCTGTAATAGCCCTGCAATAAGGAGGTTACAAGTCGTTGGCGGGCGTATTTTTCGACACGTCGTTCTTGCGCCGAAAATATTCTATTAATAGACGACAGAGGTACAATATGTACTGATGTTGGGGATGACCCGATGTTGGGAATTCAAGACCCGTTCGGTTTAGTTTTTTACACCTGGTATACGTTTTCATGATATAGGGTAGGTCTCTCTACGCACTCGCGCTAGTGATTTTTTTTAGCTGTCGTCGCCTGTGTGCGCTAGTGGAAGCCGTAAAAAAAACAGGAAATTCGGAGATTTTCGGTCGGACAGCGCGGGTCTCCGGCCTCGCCCCCGGCTTCACCCAGCTCGTAAGAGGCCAGCCCCCTGTTTTTCGGCGGCCGTGTAAATTAACAACACTCGCTTTGCTCGTAATTGCGCAATAGTTGGTGTCGCACTGCTATTATTTTAGGAAGTGTTCGTGCGGAGCTCGCGGGACGTGGATGGGGACGCCACAAAATAACATATATGGCCGTGTCGCACGTCAGACAGATGAGATTCCCATGCATGATCTGTGGCAGATATATCCCTGGTCAATATGATCTGCATGGTCTAGATTATGTTGCCGGGTGGGGGCCGTGTTATCTGCATGAATTATGTAGCAAATGTTTGCTGGGTTTGATCTGTACCAGTACTTTTAAGTACGGAGCTCGCGGAACGTGGGCGGGGACGCGAGAAAGCACATGGTCGTGGGGTTTATACTAGAGAAGGAGAGGATTAAAAACTTTGAGCAATCCCCTCCACGCATGACGCGGTTTTTATGCACGAGGGACAGCGATGCAATTGAATTGGTTTGTGGAGTTCCACGGGACGAGGCGTAGTGGTGGTGGTGATGGTGGTGGTAGTGCCTTGTGATGCCCCGCTGTAGGCGAATACCGGCGCCTGCGGCAGCGGTGCACGGGAAGACCTCTAGAGTACGTGGAGGTTGGGGGGGGTGGGGAGGGGCGGGGTAAAAGGTGGGAGGTATAATTGCGAAATTATCTTCTTGTGACGGAGCGAGCAGCTCGTTTGAGTCTGGTGAGCGGGATTCGTTTCCACCAAAAGCGAGGGCTTCGTTTCTACCAAAACTAAAAGAAGTTCCTGGTATCTCGTTAGTCTGTGGTGGGCGGGCTTCGTTTCCATGAAAAAGAAAGGACGTGCACTCGTAGTCTACTGCAGTATGATATGTACTGTAGTGAATTGGTGCTTGCTGTGTTTTCTGGGATTGGAAGGCCACAGCGAGGGTTTACTGCTGCTGCTGCTGCTGTTCGTATGAATAGCTTGCACCGTACTCTCCGCGGCAGCACACCGTGTCTTTTATTTTGTTATACCGGTTACCGCCTGTTGCATGTTTCAAATGTCCACGTTTACACTCCTATCATGTACATGAAGAGGTCACTATTGAGTACTGGCTGGTGTGGTGACTCTTTAATATCATCAAAAACGGCAGCGCGATAAACGAAACTGTTTGGTTTCTTGTTCTTTTTTGTTGGGGTGTATTTTTTTTAGCATTATTAGACGAAAAGGGGTACACCCCCCCGAAATATTTTGACGAAAAGAGCGACAATATTTTTCGTCAACGAGAGTGTTCAAAAGCGGGTCAACGAGAGTGTGATCAAAAGCGGGTTGTGAGCATGTACCCGTTTTTACTTGCTTACGCGAGGGCATACCCCTTCGCTTCTACTAAGTTGGGGATGTCCCCCATTTTGTGATCACTTTATGCATAGCCCTTTTTGGCTCGTTGTGGTATGGTGTACCCAGGACTGGCGGCTTTGAACGACGGCGGCCGTCAGGTGACGGTTCTCGCTCGTGGTTGCTCTGGTATGTATTATGCTCTGGTGTTGCGCGTACGAACGCCGTACGTGAAAAGTGCTTGCGCTGCGCGTGAGGGTTGCGGCAAGACCTACTACTACCTAGACTATCGTCGATACGCATGCATTCCGTTGGGCTGTTCGGAGATATTGGGAGGAGAGTGGTGGTGGTGAATACGTGAAGAATAGCATCCCATCGAAGCGCACACTTGGTGCTGGGCCGTTAGGTTGTCATGAACTTGACGGCCACCCGTGACTCGAGAACCCCGCCGACCGCGAAAAGCAGTGTCCCCTTTTTGTGTCGGTACTTTTGGGGGGTGTAGCCCTTAGTGTCATTTGCTCTTTATTGTGTTGTCGCGATTTTGTGACGTTTTTCTCGCTCGTTAAAAACGACTCTGTTATACTCTTCTCGTAGAGATAATAATACAGTTCCCCATCCATGACCACCGCCGCCTCTGCCCCGCAGCTCCTCTCAGCTCCTCTCAGCACGCTCACCCTACCCTATCGGTGTGCACGAGCGACTGCGCTTGGCACCAACCAGACCAGACCAACAATGTCAATGGTATCTCCGTTTCCCCTAAACTTCGCATATTGTTGTGGAGGCGTTAGGATTCCTCGGAAAGATGCATTCCTTGCTTCCGGGGAGCGGGCCGGCCGGTTCATGGGAGTCGCGCATTAAGCGTATGACTACTGGCAGCATCAACCAGATTGCCAACTTGATTTCGCCCGAGCCGCGCGCCATGAAAAAATCATGACGCGCAGCAAAGACGCAATCGATTATCTCTTTCCTTGCTCGACCCAAGTTTCAGAGAGGGGTGAACGATTCGCCCAACCGCGACAACCGAAACGCTGGAGAAACTTCCGGGAAGACGCTTTTGCCCTATCAGCTCCTGCGTCCTCCAGACGATGACGTCTGAGAGAGTGGGCAAGAAAATTCCTCTTTCAGAAGAACAGTAATTCCTCAGAGGAGTAGCAGCGCCCCCACAACAATACGTATAGAGGGAGACCGGGGATACCATGACATCAATATACCTATGCATGCCTCTAAGCGACATCCTCCTCGCAAGAACCGAGCAAAACAACAGAAGAAAAAAAAGCTCTGAAAGAGGAATTACTTGCCCTGTCAGCTCTTGCGTCCTCCAGATGATTTATGAGATGCCAGGTACCTGGTACCAGGTACCAGGTAGAGGGCAAGAAATTCCTCTCAGAGGAGTAATAACGCCATCAAAAATAAGGACATTGGGTATTAATAGGGGCGGAAACAGGGACACCATCACAAACAAGTATCCATACTCTCCAGGCGATCCCCTCCTCGCAAGAGTCAAACGAAAAACAAAAAAAAGGGAAGAAGCGTCCATCCGCCCGCGATCACGTGAGATTGCGTGCGTTGGAGTCACCAACCTAAAAACGAAGCCATTTAACCCCATACTGCAAAAAAAATCCTAGGCGCATTCTACGGTAGAGGTGCACCACTTTTTTTCTGAGGCTCCTCACCTGACGAGCTCCATGCCTCTCCCAAAAAAAAACTGATTTGGGGAAAAACAAAAGTACTACCCGATGAACAACCCCATGGCCTAGGTATACAACGAAAATTGCTATAAACAAAAACAGTGAAATTCCGACGATTTTGGGTTAAGGAGCCCTGTCATTCAGAAAGCGTTTCGGCCAAAAAGTGCCTTACTTATCTGTCGTAACACGCGTCCCTACAGTACAGAGTGCAGCACACGTAAGTAATAACAAACAGAAATACTGACCGAGGCTGGGTTTCTTATTTTGGAGACGGTGCGTTCTACGATAACTTCAGTATATCTGCTCCCGAGTTTCTTATGGACGCGTGCTTACGATAGAGGTAGCGCTGTTGGGCAATTTTGTTTCTGAATGACGGGGCTCCTTAACCCAAAACCGTCGGAATGTCATTCTTGTTCTGCTCGTATATGAATATTTTTTATACCTATAGGCCATGGGTTTTGGTCGTCGGGTTGCCCTTTCAGTTTAATACGTTTTTGGGTGAGGTATGAAGCTCCTCAAGTGAGTGACGAGCCTCAGAAAAAAAATAATGGTTCGCCTTTACCGTAGCATGGGTCTTGATTATAGTACGGTAGATGCCAGCCTGCCTTTCTTATCACCCTGTTTCTTATCACAGCATAGGTGCCTCGTACTGTACTCAAGACCCAAGCGGTGCGTCCCCGAATTGTTAAGCCTGCACCATCCATTCATTGCGAAAATGGTCATACTCTAATCGCAAGCAGTTTCTCCCCGAACCGTACAAGTGGGTGCAGATATAGTCTAAACGGGGTAACGATTTGAAACCACGCCGAAACTTCCAGCAACAACAACAACAACAACTACAGCAACAAAAACAAAAAGAGCAGAAGATTGGAAGCCGCCAAAAAAAACACAAGACGAACAAAAAAGAGCAGAAGGACCTTCGCTCGCGCTCGCACCCAACCACGGGAACCTGCGACGCACGCTACGGTAGAGGAGCGCCATTTTTTTTCTGAGGCTCCTTTCCTCACTTAAGGAGCTCTATACCTCACCGACAAAAAGATCTGGAGAAAACTAAGAGTGCTCCCCGATGAACGATCCGATGGCCTAGGTATACAACGACAGCACAACACAATTCGGAAACAAGAATGAAATTTCGACGATTTTGGGTTAAGGAGCCCCGTCATGCAAAAACCGTTTTCAGCCAAAAAATGCTACTTCTATCGTAGCACACGTCCTGCACGTATGTCGATGTGGCCGTAGCGTTGCTCCTCCTTCGGGGTGGCCAAACCAGGTAGATCGCGAACGCTACATGAAAGGGGTGGCCAAACCAGGTAGAGCGCGAACGCGACACGACACGCGACGCGGAACGCAAGGCAACACGGGGGGCACCGACGGACGCGCTTCTCTCCTCCGTCTACAAACAAACAAAGCCACCGCGCTCGCTCTTATCGCGACTCCTGCCAATAGTAGTAGGACACCTGCCCCCTATGTAAGGTAATTTTTTTTTTTTGATGTTTCTAGTAATTGAAGAAGGCAACAAGAAATCAAGCGCTCCCGGCTGGTAAGACATCAACAAAACGCCTCGAATGTCTTCTGGCCTTGTCACACACAACGCAAGTCGTACGTCCAGCAACCGACGAGCTTTGCGCTATCCCATCACACAACACGGCCACGACGCACTCGAGGAAACACAGGGTAACCACAAACAAGAGCACGTTAGACAAACGACATACGCTGCTTCTTCTAGAACACTCAAGGGGCGGGGGGGTCGATTTCATCACGCGAACCTTCCACCACTCGCATACCGCTCCCCCCCCCCTCCCCCCGTCTCCCTCCCCCCCTCCCTCCCTGCCTATCCCCCACCCTCCCTCCCTCCCTCCCTCCCTCCCTCCCTCCCTCCCTC
>JAYJMJ010277503.1:0-12094 GCA_036873875.1 Laminaria ephemera
AGTAGTTGCAGCCGATTAAGCCCATTTTTGCGCGAGCACGACGGTAAGTGTTTGATCTATCCCCGGAGGGGTTGCGGTGCCGTCGTGCGCTCTCTCGCACGCACCCGAACGTCATAAGATATCCTTCCTCGAGTGCAAACCCCCCAAAAACGGAGCATTCTACAAAACTTCCTCAGTCACACGGACCGCTTTTTCCACGTTTTGTCCACCAAAATAGAATCTCTAGTTCTTGCGATGCCTAGTGCCAACGTTGGTTGCATCCTGTAAAGCTTATTTTTGTGCGAGCACGACTGTAATTGGCCATCTACCCTCTAGGTTGGTTGTGGCGCCGTTGTGTGCTCTCTCGCACGCACCCGAGCGTCGTAAGTAATCCTTCTTCAAGTGCAAACCCCACAAAAACTGGGCAGTCTACTAAACGGTTTTTTCCTCGTTTTGTCGATCAGTTCTTTGGATGCCGCGTTCCAACGCTGATTGAACCCGATCAAGCCCATTTTTGCCCGAGCTTGACGGTAAGTGGCCAAACTCTACCCTCTAGGTGGGTTGCGGCGCCATCGTGCGATCTCTCACACGCATCGGAGCGTCATAAGTTGTCCTTCCTTGAGTGCAAACCCCACAAAATGCTGATTTTCGAGAAAAATCGCATTTTTTAACGCCAATATGCTTCCGAATATGAGCCCCCCATAAAAATAGTTGAATCCCACGATAGTAACCATGTGTGTATTAGTGTGTGTTCTTCACATTAAACTGATATTTCAACCCCTCTACATCCAGCACAACCAGTGTCCGTGCCGAAGCCTCCTAGAGAGACGAGCTCTGTGGTCACGAACTACAAGAAAAAAATACTCATTGCAAATACAGCAACGTGATTATAAAATGCGATGCCAACCGCAATGAGTACGAGGACGGAACATGTGCAAGCCAGCACACCAGAACACATTTGCAACGAAAATGAAAAGAACAGCAATACAGAAGAATAAAATTAAAGGAAAACAAGAAATAAAAATGGAAAGAAAGAGGGAAAACGAACGCAAGGAGGTGAAAAGAGGTACTCAGGAAGAAAAAAAACTGAGTGAAACACAACGGCACGACAACAATGAAAACAAACCAAAAACAGACAGCCAGCTTGTAGCAACAAGCCGAGATGACACCACCCAACCAACGTGGGAGGCAGCCACCATACTGGGTTCCGAATGCACCAACAGTAGGAGTAGGAGCATTTCCGCACGGTCTATCACCTGCTCAATCCTACTGTTTGTGGCGATAGTGGTTGACTACCAGGTACAGCGTAGGCCAGGGTCGTTTCACATCAGAAACAGGTATTATATTATGCGATGCCCGTCTGGTAAATCGCGGTGTTCGTGTGGCGTCAGTTTCACTCGGTTTGAGCATTTACCTTCTTTGGAGTCAAAGCAGATACTGTATACCTGTTGTTGGTTATTGCCCATGATGAATTACTATACGAAAGGGGATAAGCCAATAGCAGTTGAATCCCACGCGGAGTTATTCGATACGGGAGTACCTAGATCGTTACTCGCAACACCTCAGAATCGGGTACAAATTTGTTGTTGGCCAATCGCGTGGCTCGCGTGGGACATTTTCGGGTTTTACTTGATTCCAGCCTATACCCGTCCGTGACTCCAAAAGGACGAAACGGACCGGGTATATAGTACGTGCCCGGGTTTGGTAGCTGCCCCTTGCCGCTCGTACAAAACGTTTGAAACACGAGGGGGTGGAAATAAAACGTCCGGCCCGCGGCTTAAGGTATACAGCAAGCAGTGGTTACTTCACGCTCGCACATGAGTAATATTTTGTTAAGAAATTTAGCCTCGACCTTGAAAGAAAAAACGAAAAAATGGCCGATGAAACACACGTCAAACTGTGCAACAACAGGAGGATAATTCACGAGGATTCAAAGAAAAAAGGAACCCCGTTTGTTTCAAAGGGAAAATTGCTGTTATTCTTCTATTTCTACCCTACACCCAGCGTGCAACGTACATGGTAGGAACTTTAGCACTTTTCTTGGTGTTTCCAGCAAACAAACATGTATATAAATTGGAAATTTGAGCCTCGACCCCATTGGTAGTTTTTCAACGGTCCGCGTCAACCGTACGGATCTGGAAGTCGTTGGAAAGCATAATGGACATCAAGGCAAGCAACGTACCTGGCATATGGTATACGACGTATTATACAGAGTAGCGCTTTTGGTACTTCGGGTACTTGAACTAATGGTTTGTTCACTAAAATTGCAGTTAGGTTGTGTCCCCAAGATCCAAAAGGTCAATGAATGACGCTTAAAACATGCCCTTTGGCGGGTGTGGCACATTATTGTGTTTTGTGGCACATTATTGCGTCGTTTGGCGTTGCCATGGTTGACCCACCCTAACCCTAACCCTAACCCATACGAAATAAAGGCCGAAACACTTGCCGCGACGTGCCATGTGGCAAAATGGTTGGAAACGTCTAATAATGTGTATCACTGCATTTGGCTAGATTGGGTTGCATCCGTAGTATGTAATATCTACCCTATAAGCCACCGGCGGATGAGGCTTTTCTAAAAAGATAAAAATGCACTACAGCTGGGAGATCGAGGATTTCGTCGAAACTCATCTGTGCAAGCTCTGTGTGATACTCCGATCGCGCGTGTTACGGGATGTCTCGTATGTCCTCATGAAGGGTCATAGGTCGGCCACTCCCCTTAGTACTAGTAGTTAGCGCCGGGGTCGAAGGTGCGATACGAAGACGCCGGTCTTTTTTATCAAGCTGCGCACGGAAACTATAAACGTTTTAGAGGGGGACAAAGTCTGACGGCCATGGAACGCAAACCGGGCTGCGCAAACCCTGACGGCTGTAGAACGCAACGATTTTTTTTTATATATGTGGTGTTACTATCGATCATGGGACGGTAGGGGGGGGGAGTTGTACTCATTTCACTCATAGCCGTAGTCATATGACCATTGACCCTCGCATCCCTACAATGCCGGGACGGAGCACGTCGGGTTTTAACCGACCAGGCAGACATCGCGTACACCAAGCGCAAAGCGCCGTGAGGTGTTCGGAGAACCGCATGAAGGGTGAGCTGCACCCTACTACGAACGACTGGTGAGGCGGACTTCCGCACCTTTGCGTACTTTCTTGCACATCGAATGATAGCTTCGAATTAATTATTTTTATATTTCTGGTGTGGTCACTTCCAGAGACAGCAATGAACAAGTATACTAAGTAACTGTCTCGTGGGTGGCTTACCATATAAACACTACGTGATATCATGCCCCTTGCACGGAGTTAGGGTTCTCCACATCGCGCGAAATGATCAAACTCGACCACCATCTCGGGTGCCGCTAAAACATACCAGGTAAAAACGAAAAAATATATACCTGGTAGACGGTACCATGGTTGTCCAGCTCACGTAGTGAGGGGCGTGTTTTACATCGTCGGTACCAAACGACACCAACCCGGGGGACGAGGGGCCGAGGGTGGGTGGGGCGTTGTAGGTAGGGTTTAGATCGTATATTGAATAGGTCTGCTGCACGTATGGTGTTGGACCTATGGAGATGACGGGGATCAGTTGGGTTTAGGCAGTTTTTTAGACCGGATATTAAATGGAGTCTGCCGCCGGTATGTATCGTATGGGCCCTAAAGAGATGTTGGGGATCAGGCATGCATGTGGTGTTTCACGTGAATGTTAGTGGTTATAATATTTTCGTTATGCGTATTAGTCAATGGTACTCGCTTCTGAACGTTTCTGTTTCTGACCGGATCACCAGGGTTTATACAAGGAGGATGATTTTATGTACGGTACCTACACATGCCTTTTTTTCACGAGGGCAACCTGGTGAACTTTATGTGAAAGTTTTAAGTTTTACGGTTTCGTTATGAGTATTAGTTAATGGTATTCATTCCTTATTCGTAATGGTATTGTAGTTTTTGAACGCATCAAACAAGGGTTTGTACCAAGGTGATTTTATGTGCTCCCCCTTTGTCTGTAATCCTAATAGGCTGACGGGGGGGGGTGTTCTTTGGTTGGCGGGTAGTCACAGGAGATATGCAAGAAACTGTGTTTTTACGCAAGACGGCATTTTTGTTCCATGTAACGCGTGTTTATTGGCTTTATCTTCAACTATCGTACTTACTCGAGCCCAGTATTCGCACCCTGGGTAGGTATGGTCTACATACTCACCTTACTATATCTGCGTTCAAACTATTTTGACTTTCAATACCGTATACTCCCTCTATGTTCCGTGAAGTCGAAGACGTCGTGGGCCTCCTGTAGTGGTCGCGTTCCTGTCGGATGCTCATGTTTGTGTTGCTCGTGAAGTCATGTCCTACCATGCAGTAGCCGGTCGCTCAGTGGTGTTCCTTTCCTATCCTACCGGGTGTTTGGCAACTGAACAGCTTTCTTCTCGATAATTGATATATGAAAACACTCCCCTTTGGACACACCTGGAAAGATTTGAAGATGCGGTCCAGATATTGCTCAGTACAACAGCGGGATCGGGTTACCGGGCAGTGCGCTCGGGTTTTACTACGGTAGTACCGTTCCTCACTCCACCTAAGACACTACCGGCCCGCGTTGGTCCAAGTTACGCTTGATGCCCAAAACCATGTCAGGAAGGTGGCGTAGTGAGCCAAAACGATTTGTGAGTGCACTGCATGAGATACAGGTATTGTTGTCCGGCTGTTGATTCTTTTGACGGACAAACCTGTTATTTTTGTAATGGGCAGTTTTGGGTATGTACGTACCAGTATTATTTATTCCATAGTAAAACCATATAGTTTTGTGCTCCCCATCCCGTTGCTTCCCTCGGCACATACCCTCAACGCTCAAGCCATCATCAGCCTCTAATTGCCGAAAGAAAAATTACTTGCTTTCTTTCTTTTCTTCGAGTTCTTTGCAGACCCTTCCCGGTTTTCGTACGGTTCTCTGTTTTCTCTATCCTGTTTGCTATAGTATTTTCTATATGTTGTGTTTGCGCCAAGAAACATTTGCTAATATTATTTGGGAATTTCGCGGGGCGTTTGGACTCCCTGAATTTGTGACTTAGAAATTGTGCAGAAAGTACAATGGGTCCTGCTATCTTTGTACGAATAGATTGGTTCGGGGGGGGGAAGGTTACGAACAATGGCTTTGGGAACGAGGTATAGCGACATTGAAGTACGAGGAATGAAGCGTGATCCAGTGATCGCCCGTCCAGGAAGGGCAAACAGTAGTGAAACACGTGTCTTCATGCTGCGACCCACGTGCGTGTCCTAAACCTCCGTGTATCGCCTTTCGGACACATCCCCTACATACATTATTAGCGGCGCGGACTGCTTCGTACAGCGGACGCTGCAATCTATTATCTTATGTTTCGACACGTTTTCCCTTCCCAATATGTAAAGGGCAGGGAGGCTACTCATCGCCATACCCAAATGTGTAGACACAGGGCAGGCTTTGTACAAACAACAAACGTACGTGGCCTCAGAATTCCGCGCACGTATATGTGCCTGGTACGATCAGATTTTTTCTATGTTTTTGTTGTTTTAATCTCACTTTTACTTTCCAGCTTCTGCGCCAGCAGTGGTCACAGGTGTCGTCCCTTCTCGCCCCCGGTATGTGGCTTCATTTATATCGCGCAGAGGGTTCAGCATTCCCAACGCTCGTCGATCTTCATCGGATTTTGCTAACTCACGCTTTTCTGTGATTTCGGCAAGCCGATATTCAGCACAAGAACCAATCCCTACCAATACGAGTATGCACTCGGGGAGGGGGGCTCGAACAAGCGAAATCGTTAGCAAAAGTACCTACGAGTATGAATATGAACTCGGGGGGGGGCTCGAACCAGCGAAATCGACCTTACTTAGTGGTTAAGAGGTTAACCCACTAATAGACCATCGGGGACGCCGATCTGACCTGTCTGTTGTAGGGCTGGCATCAGCATGCCAAGCGGACAAACACAAATTCACAGGTTATCGGAGAAAATGTGTCGACACGGAGTGTAGTTGTTCTTAGCGCGAGCGTAGCATCTAGGTTGACGGGCAGAGTTTATCTCAGGCCGTGCATGGTGAAATCATACCACCAGTGTGAAGCATACGTAAAACGAGTTGACGAGACTTGCGACATCATGCTGCACTAATATATACCTCACTAAGATATAAGATCTCATGTCTTTCCAAACGGATTATTTTGTGAACTGGCCAGCACTTGGCGACTACCAATTGTTGGTTGGGCTACCAACACCAAATCAACTACCAGGTACTAGGTTGTTTACAGTACACGCCGGGCCACGCATCAATCAGACGCAAAGATGTCAGGCTTCGCAAAATACCGCACACAACCAACTAAAATACCTAGCCCCTACAGCCTAGTCTTGTAGTCAGCCACCTCATACGAAGTATAACACCACAAATGTATCATACCAGGTAGCGCTAACCATTACCAGGTGCTATTTTCATTTCTCTGGGTTCGTGTCTTCGAAATTGACGCATGTTCATACCGGTTTGAGAAAACGTCGTTCTTGCTAACTGCCATATTATTAGTAGTGTGGTTAAGAACTGTTCTCGATGGTCGTTTCCTTCAGTGCTCGCCGAACATTTTCTCACACTGGACTCCTCAGTTGTCCGGGCTAGGACTTGTTTGACCTGACAACGACTTGTGTCTGCCCTTGCCTTTCCTTATCCTCTCGCCGCAGTCTCCTCGTGCCGTCCCTCGCTGCCTCCTGCTTCTACGTTAGCTTGTTGTGCTTGGATGTAGAAGTGCTCCGTGATCCCTGGAGTCACAGTTTTCATTTGTTTTGGTCCTGGTCCATCCAATCTACTAGTAGAGAGTTGTAGAGAGTTTTGGATTCGTTCCTTGCTTTCCAGAACCACGGCAACCATTTCCGGCCCTGGAAAGAACGAAAAGTTTCAGATAGCATTAGTAACAGAGAGTTTCGGAAAATGAAAACATGAAAAAAATAACTTGCTCCGGGATGACTTTGCTGAGGGGCTGTCGAAGTCTCGCCGCATAAAAGACGTTGACGACTAAAACAACGCCTGCTCAATCTGCTTGCTCCGGGGGAGGGGTTTAAAAATACCTCCCAACCCTGAGCAATAAACTGCAATGTGTTATGGTCAGGGAACAGAGCACATGCGGTATAAGGGTGCCTGCATCACAAAAAAAGCGAACGCCGACTCGCCGCCAGTGCGTAGGACGACAGGGCGCGCCATTTCCTCGAACCAGGAGAGGTTTCGTGATGCTGAGGCGGCGAAAGTAGTGTTGTAAGATCTCAGCGGGAAGGGACATGTTGGTATTCGTACGATTAGGAGAGAAACAAATATGACCTACGTACGGTTTCTTCATACGGTGCACCGTAGAGAAACTGCGGTTTCGTTAGTTCCCTGAGAAAAAGCGTGAGAACGTACCAAACCGCGGTATTGTACGGTCTATTCATACGGTGCACCGCAGAGAAAAGGCGAGTGCTGCACGGTTTCTTCTACGGGGAATGGAACCGCACCGTAAAGATAACCGTTCAACAGCGAACCGCGCCAAACCGCTCGGTAAGATTTCTGCTTTGTGAAAACCGCACCGAACCGCACCGTAGGATATATCACATCACCGAACCGCGTCATAGGATTTACGATACCTTAAAACCGCACCGAACCGCACCGTAAGATTTCCGATTTCTTATAGCTGAACCGAACAGAACCGAACCGAACCGTAGGAATTCCGATTTCGAAAAACTGCACCGTGAACCTGGGATTTAAATCGAGGCTCGGGCAATCCCAGGCGGTTCTATACTCCAATAATTCAGAATACATGTATATTTGATCCCGCACATAGCAGGTAACCAGTTTCAATATTTACCTGTTACCTGGTATACGCAACAAGTTACCCACACGGCAGGCGCCATGAGCTCCTTCTGCCGCTGCGTACCCGGGGGTCGCCATCGTAGAGCCTATTGCTCAATGCTCTCTCTTACGGCAGCGACAGTTGTAGATACGGCAGTAGCACTTCATCAGTGTCATAATTGCTCTAATTCCACCTCGAATATCGTTTATGGGATCGGGATCGGAATTTTTTGCGATTCGATGTGATCTGATAGGTATCGGACTATTTATCGGCACGAGTCGGGTTTGGGCCCGTATCGGATCGGAATCAATTATCGTTTCGATATGCAACACTAGTTTCAGCAATATAGCTCGCCAATACCACATAGTCGAAAAAATGGTTGAGACACACTGTCCCGGAGGGAACTATCTCTACATTGGTTGGTTGGGGTATATTGGATTATACGTTTGGGCTAGATAGAATTCGTGGAAGATGTCAACCATTTCCTAGAATAAGTAGTGAGGTACCCTCAGCCGAGCAACATCACACCACCAAAATAAAATCAATCATGGATGGGGCGTTATCTTGCCGAAACCCGAAAGAAATTCCTATACCCAATGTGAGACCTGCAGCTCATAGAGACTTTTCGGCGGGTTAGATGGTGCATGATATCAGCGTCACATCCTGGTCAAACATGGAAGATGTGGCTTGACAGAACGCCACGTCACCTCGCTTCCAACGTGGTTGGAGTGTCACGTTTCCAACGTGGTTGGAGTGTCACGTTCTTACAGCTGTGTTCAGAACAGTGGTAAAGGCGCAAGGCGCGGCCGGTAAGCATACTTTTAGTGTTTAGTATGGAAGTGGCCAAAACAATACGCGTATACAAGGGCTCCGTTCAGCTGGCGGCTGACGCCGCCTGCTACGCTCGCGCGACGAAGAAAGCAAGAAAATATGAAGGGGGCAGGAAGAAGAGGCCCATGATTTCGATTTGATAATGCCAAGGGGTACTTGTTGTGCAGAGGAGCTTTTGGCCTGTGCTACGCTGTGCGATTGCTGGCGAAATCATGTTATTATCGGCAGTTCGGGTGTGATTTGCGGAAAAACGAAAAACAATAAATTTGGTCACTCTTGAAATGAAACCATAAGCAAGTTCGTAGTGCATGAACACCAGCTGCTTGTGGTAGAGGTCAAAAACACGAACGCAGGATAACAATGTGGTGGTGTAAACCGTCAACACCTGATTACACACGCCTACCTCACGGCGCTGCGCTGATGAACTAGCGCTGCGCCGCCCTGCGCTGCTGAGCTGAGCTGAGCTGAGCCGAGCCGAGCCAAGCTGAGCTCAACTGGGACCTGGTATGCTGTAGTAGTTAGTACGCGTAGTAAAGAATCACAAAAAAAGAGAAAAACTGCTGTACCTGGTTAAAAAGTAGCAAATAAAACAACAGAGAAAACAAAGAACCTTTTATGTGCTGTGCTGATTGCGCTGTGCTGTATTACTACCAGGTATGATTAAGAGTGAGCTCTTTCGACCATTTCTATTGCCCCGTTACCGATAGTTCGCCAAATAAAAAGTTTGGCGATTATAATACTATTTTGGCGATACTGCTACTGTGTACCACTCGCGTTTGAACGAAACCCGTTGCCTCGCCGCGTCGTCTCGCTCTGGTGTGATGAGAGGGCATAACAGAGTCGCTAGTCCAGACGGTCACGACATAGCAGTAGCAGTACCCGCTCGAACACCAATCGCCAGTCGTCGTGCCTTACGATACTGAAGTCTGACGCGCACGCGTAATCTCACATCGCCCGCGCTGCTGCAACTCATTATGGAGTGGAGATGGGCTGTCGTGTCGTTTTGGGATTTGGTCTGTTTTGGTTTTACTTCCTTGCTACTCGTTTACTGGTGGAGTGCCAATGCGTGGGGAGCATGAGAGGGAGGGAGCCGGCTGTGATGATGGCACTAGTGCTCTGACTGGGCAGCTGAGGGAAGGCGCTCAAGCGCTGGCTGCCGAGGTCGCTCGCCGTTGCCGCAACGTGTTGCGCGAATTCGCTTTGTTTGTTGTTCCGATGTGTTTTATTTTGCTTTCCGCTTGAAAAAAGAAGTCTGTACGACTACTACTCTGTACATATAGCAGCTGCCGCTGTTGCTGCTGCTGCGGTTTGTAGAACATAGAACGCAGGCCGCGGGAGGGTTTCCTGTACGATGCTGCGCTATTGTGCGGCGGTCGGGGTTCGGCGCCTCCGGGGTTGTCGCCGCAGCGCGAGGTGTGCTCTCACTCACACACTCACCACCCCACTCACCCCACACAGGAGCTACAACAACAACAGCACATCGCACCTCAAAAAGTACCGGAATATTATTGCACGCGACTGGCCATCCAATTGGTGTATTTTCCGCGAAGATTTGGAAATACTTCCATTTAAAAAAAAGCCATCCGGAAGAACTTCATACTTTGAAGAAACTACCGACGGGCATCCACTCAGCAATTTTTGCCTGGCGCAAACACAACAGAGAAAATACTGTAGCAAAGAGAATAGAGAAAACAAAGAACCGTAGGTTACCCGGGAAGGTTCTGCAAAGAACTCGAAGAAAAGAAAGAAAGCAAATAATATTTTCTTCGGCAAATACGGGCTGAGGATGGTTGAGCGTTGAGGGTATATGCCGCGGGAAGCAACGGCATGGGGAGGACAATATATATATAGGTCTATATACTTCGTACGTGCCTTGTACGCAGCCGCAGCAGCAGCAAGACGCAATTCATGTATGTCGAACCAGTCAGAGGTTAGGGTACACGAGTAGACCCAACCCACTACACACACTCACCACACCACACGCGTGCGTGCTGGTGTTCGGCTAGCTCGAGGAGAGCAAGGGCTACTCGCGCACCGGATCTATGTTTGCGTGGCACAAAGTCAATGTTTGAAGAAGTTGGGGGCCTTTTGTTGGATACACGATTCAAAAAGTCGAAATCTAAAAAATTCTTCGTAAGATACGAACACGCGATTTTGGGAGAGTGACCGAGGCACTCACAACGGCAGCCATAGGAACCTACGACTATAGCATGCGTGCTCCAGGCTCGACCCAGATCAGTAGTAGTATGCCTGCAACGTCTCCCGCGGTGGGGTTACTTATGACACTCGTGGCGATGAAGTGTGTGGAGCTGTTCTTCGAAAATGCGGCCAAACCTGCGTGATTTTCGATGTTTGAAAAACAAAAATTGGCCCAAAATGACCGTCCGCCGGCGCCATCAGTATCCCGCCCACAGAGCTCCACGAGACCCAAACAAGTGCTGCGGATAGGGGTGAGAGTCCTTCTGAGCGACCTTGAAGGCATCGAGCAGTGGGATGCCTTGTGGGCACCGCGGTAGCGAATGTTGCTGTCGTTGCCTCAAGCGCTCGAGTATGTGGTATTGCCGCATGCCCGCCTTAAAATGCAGCTTTTGTTTATTGAAATTCCTTCCGGCGCTTCATTTTTGTTTTTTTGAACGAGGGGAGAGATGAGAGGTGGGACGCTCACGACTCATTATCGAGCTCCCTCCACGAACTCTTGACAACTTACCATGAAACCGGCAAGATAATCTTCTCCCTATCTTGCTGGTCAATCCGACCCCGGGCTTATCGCGATCGGTTCAGTGTGCGTCGTGCAATGTGCATTCATTATAGCTCGGCGGCAGACAGACAGACATAAGACTACATATATATAAAAAGCTGACGCGTTCCACAGCCGTCAGGTTTTGCGTTCCATAGCCGTCAGGTTTTGTCCACGACGCGTGCTACGATAGAGGTATTAATAGCACTTTTCGGCTTTTTTTTCTGAATGACGGGGCTCCTTAACCCAAAATCGTCGGAATGCCATTCTTGTTTTGCAATGTGAATATTTTTTAATACCTGGGCCATGGGTTTGGTCATCGGGTTGCACCTTTAGTTCACAAATAACAGGCTTTTGGGGTGAGGTATAGAGCTCCTCAAGTGAGGAAGGAGCCTCAGAAAAAAAGAGGTGCGCCTTTACCGTAGCATGCGTCAGTGAAAAAATCTAAGTCCCCTCACCAACATATACGAGTATATAGTTTTGCGTCCTATAGCGGTCAGATTTTGTCCCCCTCTAAGAAGTTTATAGTTTCCGTGCGCAGATTGATTAAGACCGACGTCTTCGTATTACACTGTCGACCCTGGTGCTAACTAGTACAAAGGGGAGTCGCCGACCTATAATCCTTCATGAGGATATACACACCCCGTGACACGCGCGATCGGAGTATCACACACAGCTTGCAAAGATGAGTTTCGACGAAATCCTCGATCTCACAGCTG